>PVJC01028619.1:0-22451 GCA_004026665.1 Murina feae
GTAATATTGCTAAGCATTCCTCTTAGTGCCTTTGACTCTGGGCATCTGTGACTGTTATCCTGAGGAGTGACCATAATTTTCTTCTTAGGTGCCATCCTGATAACAAACTAATATCGAAGGTAAAGGTATTTGAAACATATGCAAACAAAGTATCAGCTTCCAAATATATGACACTCTTTTGGAGCAATCAATAAACAACTAAACAAATTGAAAAAATACTCAGACATGAAGAGGTATTTTGCAAGGAAAGTGATACAAATGGCTAAAAAAGATGTATTGTGCTGAATTTCATCAGTAATCACAAAGTTACACATAAAAATAGCTGGGGGATACTATTTTAGATTCACTCAGTAGGTGGAAGATAAATCTGACTATACTTAGTGTTATAGTTGTGGGTCACTGGGGTCAATTAACAGGCAGGAGCACAAACCAGATAATCAGGGTGGACAACAGTTTACATTGTCCCACATAAAAGAGTTTTTGCTTTTCTTATGATTCAGTAGTTCAACTCCTAAGTATCTTTCCAAGAGAAACTTTCAAAAGTACACCAGGAAACATGGACAATTAATGTTCAAAAAGCATGTTTTAGTAATCAAGGGAAAAAACTGAAACATCATAAATCACATAAATAAGATAATAGATAAATTTTATTATAACCACACAATGGAATATTATGCATCAGAAAAAATAAATGTATTATAGCTATGTGAAATAGCATGGGCAACCTTATTATGATAGTATTGTATGGGAAGACCACCTGCAGTAGGATAACCTTTATGTAAAGTTCAAAAAAGGCCATAAAAATTGATATCTTTAATATATAAAAAGGCTTTTTTGTGTAACAGACAGTGAATTTGAAAACATAATTAACATAACAAATACAACTAGAATGTAAAAAATATCTAAGTACTTAGTCAAGCTTAGGGTACAGTTAGATAAACTCTTTTTTCACTTTTATTTTCTAAAATATATTTTATTGATTTTTTACAATGAGGAAGGGAGAGAGATAGTTAGAAACATCGATCAGCTGCCTCCTGCACACCTCCTACTGGGGATGTGTCCACAACCAAGGTACATGCCCTTGACCAGAATCGAACCTGGGGCCTTTCAGTCCACAGGCCAACTCTCTATCCACTGAGCCAAACCGGTCAGGGCTGTTTTCACTTTTGATGGAAGAGTAAATGAGGACACTCTCCCTGAAAAGCAATGTGTTAATATCTAAAGAAACTTTAAAATGTTGTCATTCTTTGAAGTAGTAATTCTTAGAATCAGTTACTAAAACTAGTCACTGATACAATGGTTTCTATATAAAGATATTAATCACAATATGGTTGACTGTAGTAATAAGATAGCAGAAAATGAAATGTAAACTATTATAATTAAATCAATTATAGAATATACATAAAATGGATATTAGGCAATCATTAAACTTGTGTTTTAAACATTTTATAATAATCAGTTAATTATTTTATACAAAATTATAATTAAACATTACTGTAAAAAGCAAGTGGAAGAGTCAATCAAAATAACTAAAATATTTCCATTTAGAAATAACACATCAGTAAACTATCATTTCTAGTTTCTCTCTCTCCACATATGTGTGTGTGTGTGTGTGTATATATATATATATTATATATAAATTAGTGTTTATTATATATTATACATATTCATTTATTTATATACAGGGTGTCCCAAAAATGTATACACACTTTAATAGCTGATAGTTCAATTTTGAAAATGAAATGTATTTTAATAAACATTGCCTCTATAATTATTCAAAATGTGCATATACATTTTTTGGGACATAAAGATTATCTGAGTTCATTAATTTTGAGGAATCATTGTATTACCATTGTATGTGAACAAAAACAAATGACTGTTTATAATATTCTTACATCATAATTTGTTCCCCTCAGGTCTATAGATAATTTATTTAATAATATGTGAAAAATTTTAGTGGAAAAATCTGAGATCATTTGAGTAGATCCACCTCTAACTTCCATTGATGATATTTTCTGCAAGAACCCTGAAGAATTCTTTATTTTTTAAAAATATATTTTATTGATTTTTTACAGAGAGGAAGAGAGAGGGATAGAATTAGAAACATCGATCAGAGAGAAACATCAATCAGCTGCCTCCTGCACACCCCCCACTGGGGATGTGCTCACAACCAAGGTACATGCCCTTGACCGGGATCGAACCTGGGACCCTTGAGTCCGCAGGCTGATGCTCTATCCACTGAGCCAAACAGGTCAGGGCTATTTTTCAAATTCAATAGTATAATTACAGTATGCTTTGATGTCTCATATTCTATACTACATTATTAAAAAATGCAGTGTGCCATTTTAATATTCATTTATACTACTCTAATTTCATTTGTTGAATTATCTACTTCTTTCCCAGTGGAAGCCTATATCAACACTAGATTTTTAGGCATTGCTAATCTATTTCACAGTGTTTCTAATTTAGTGTTATTTCTTTAAGATTTATTTGGGTCCTATTAACTGTAATGTTCCTGGTTTTTCTAGATTATGAGGCATTCTCAAAGAGTTGTTGCACCTTTTTCTTTCCCTTTTCTTTATCTTTCATTGTTTTTCCTTTTAGATGGCACTCTGTTGGGTTTTTAAATATAATATACATTTATTTTATCTATCCCTGAGGTATGCTGGCATACTTGCCATGCATTTTACTCTCATTTTCATGTGCCAAAACAGTTGTTATGTCTTGTGGATTAATTTTCCTTGGCTCTATGCCTACTGTACCTGAAATTTAGCTTCCTTTCCACTGCCCGACTTTGCGATTTGATACCTGACTCTTCCTTTGGTCCTCTTTGAAGGAAGAGCGTTGCTGGAAGAGCCTTTGTTGGATACCCTGGGCATTTCTTATGTTTCTTAGTTTATGTGAAATGGCATGAACCAGAGTTCCTTGTAATTTGCTGGAAGGAATATCACGCTCCCTTGGCAGAAGACTTGGGTACCTCAAAACATTCTCTCTAATTGATCATTCAGCACTTTGTTATCAAAAGAATAGGGTCAGGAGAGAGAGAGAGAGAGAGAGAGAGAGAGAGAGAGAGAGAGAGAGAGAGAGAGAGAGAGAAGCAAGCAAACAAAAATCATTTATTGTGCAGAAGAGCTGCAACCTGGGAGACTCAGATTCAGGTAGTAACCAAACTGTGCTTTGAAGAGAACAAAGAAAGGCAAAACCCACAGAGTAATCCCATCCTGCAAGTGGGAGACGTTAGTTCCAATGTGCCAATGGGGAGTGAAAACTGCAAGGAGGAGGTAAAGTCCCTGGTTCCATACAGCCATTGTGGTTGCAGAATGTTTATGACTCAGCCTTGAGCTGAGTTTGGTGACAGTTTTAGCCACTTAATAGCCGCTCCGAAGACTGAGGCAGGCCAGGATGTGCACAGGCCCACTTCCTCGGGGGCCTCTTGACTCCATTTTAAGTGATTCTCTGAGCAATGCTTGCTCCATTTCATTTGCTCCATTATCAACTTGAAAACGGCCGGGGGCTTTTATTCTGTAGGGTTTAGCCACTGTTTTTCCCAGATTGCCTACTCACCATGCTTATCCATTTTTCTTGAAATTGCTGAGAACTTTGGAGATTTTTTTGACACATTCTTTCTGAAAATGGCTTCCATATGTTATAGCAGAATTCTTTCCTTGTTCAAGATTTTTCAAAGATTATGGCATGAAATTTATTTCTAAATTGGTTTGCTATGGCTGTTGAAATTCTATTTGGTTATTTCAGTTCCATTTTACCTAATATTGAGGGATGTAGATTTTTATATTTCTCTTTGTTACCTAGACTTCTCCTTTTGAATTGACACATTTCTGGTAAAAAGATAGACAACCATAGAAACAGTAGAATTCCCATTTTTAAAACAAGTAAGTTCTTAGAAAAAGAATTTTTAAATGAGTAATTTCTTTTGTTAGCGCTTTAGTAGTTATTTTATCCTCTGTTTTTAAATTTTCTCTGTTTTTTTATTTATTTATTTATTCTCCTGAATATTTGCTATTTTGATTGGTCCCAGCAGGGGAAAAAACACCTACATTATTTTGGAAATATACAAAAAGTCCTCAATCATATACAAAATAAATTTAAAAATAATTATCTGCATTTTTCAGGATTCAATTATGTTTTTAAGTTCTCATGTAACATGTTGACTGATTGGTAAAACCTTGTTTATGAAGTCTACTAAATATGTCATGTAAAGAAAATTTGAACACAATAGTATGTAAGTAACAGAAAATTCTGATGGACAGAGGAATGCTTAATCTCAAATGAATTTTATAAAATCAAAATTTATTCAGTTATTTATCTAGCACTCGTAATAGAAACCAATCCTACTTAATTCCTCATCTTTCAGGAGTCTCTGCACTTGAGGATATCAGTGTAAGTCTTTATCTTGCTGCACTTGGTTTCTGTAGCAACTGTGATGATCAGATTTCTGGTTTCCATAGAACAGGCCCATTTCAAAATCAGTTTTGAAACCGACAGAGTATTGGCCATCATTTTTGTATCTTTTCAAGTTCCAAAAATGAAACCAAGATATAACCAATATCTCTTTCATCCTCTTAAAGAAAAGATTGTATACTCCTGAATAATCCTACATAACTACAGGCTCTGAAACACAATAACCATTTTTAACATTTGGATCCCTTCACTTAGAAAGGCTCAAAACCAGGACACTTTGGGGATCTCCCCAGAAATTTAGAATTAAAGTTTCAATATTTTAAAAAAAGGAAGTACTGGTTTCACATTAGAATGATGCTAGTAGTAAGTTTTGGAGTCATGATTGTTTTAAAAGCTTATGGCTTGTCACAAACAATTGGATTGTAAAATTACTATAGTATGAAATATGGGGCTCTTGGCATATTGTTCCAACGTGAGGTGGATTATATATAACACACCACTCACCACATTAGGAGTGGAAAGGTATGTCTTGACCTAATTGGAAACATTTTTTACCCTAGAAAAGATGATTCATAAAGCTCTTTGGGGGAGAGCACACTCACAATTCAAGATACAAATAGACTGTGCAGTCAGAGAAACAATGAGGAACTGAGCCGACTGCAGGCAAATCGCTTCAATTCATTGCAAAATGAAAGTTCGGCCTGGACTATTTCATTTTCGATTGCTTTTTGCAACCTCATAATCTCTTTAATGGAAGTAATTTGTTAATAAAATAGTGGTAATGAAACAGAGGTATCTGTTTACAGCAGTCCTCTTCTATTTCTTGTGCTTATGCCTGCTTACATTATTCATAGAGAAAGGTACACAATTTGGTCTGGTACACATCAGTAATGGAAAAGCACTTGCAGGAGGATCGGCAAGGACAGCATCAGTGGAGTATAATATCTGTATCTGGAATCGTTATTGTCCCCTTTGGAATGCTTTTTCAACCTTAAAGGCAATAGATCTTGAAGCAAACTAAAAGCTACAATAGAAACATATTTTACCTTCAGTCCTTTTAGCAATATCTTTTTGATCCAAATGGGTTTGCTGCTTCAGCAATTACCACTTAAGTTTTTCTCATTTCTTGACTTGGGAACTTACATTCAAGTCTGAACCAACAGTACAAGTCTAGAAACAAAATTCTCTTTCAAAGATATAGGAAGTACCTTCCCTGCTATAGCTATGGAAGAGTATTTTTTATCTTGTTTCACCATACTTATTGATAACACATTATACTTGTTTCTATAATCTGCATATCCCAAGTAGCAATAAATTAATTTTATTGAAAAATTTAATATAATTTTTGCTAATCTGCGAATAAAATGACCAGCTATATTACTCTAGTTTTTAAAACCTGATTTTTTAATTTTAAACCTAATAAATGAACTCCAAATAGATTATTTGTAAAGACATTCATTATTTAAAATATATTTTGCTTTTGATAAGTTTCCTTAAAGTGTATTACAACACAGAATACTGTATGAGAGGAAAGAATGTCCGGAATGCAATTCTTCAAGTACATTGTTAGCAAAAATCCCTTTGTAACACAATTTATGTCACAAGATCCTGTTATATATGTCTTGTTTTCTCATCTCTTTGTAAGTTAGTAGACAATTATAAAAGGAGGGTGATAAAGCTTTATCCAGCATACCAAAACACATTATGTTAAAAACACATTATGTTAATTAATATTGGGAGGCAGAGGAGAGAAGTCTTCTTGTTTAAAGCAGTTAAAGCATTATTTTAAGGAACAGTAGATGTTTATCTTTCAAATCACATTTCTAAACTAAAAATTATATGGGAATTAAAAAATTACAGCATGATTCCCCAATCGGGGATTTTTTATATAACAGGACATGTCCAATCTGCCAATCTGTATATTGTTATGTTGCCATACATCAGCCATGATGCAGTTTCCAACTCCGCTCACTGTATTTCTGGTGAAATTGCATAGTCCTTTCCAAGCACTTTACACACATATAAAATAGGAATAATGATAATTCCTCCAATACATGTGTTTTTATGGTTAAGTAAGAGGGCACTGGAATTTAAAAAGCATAAACATTAGCTTATCTATAGTAGATTTCAAGCAATTAGCGAACTCACCATTTACAAATGGTGTTTGTTACACTATATTCATGGAGTGTAACTCAGATTAAGAGAAGGAGGATCTTAAGTGACTTTTAGAACTATATTTCCTGGGACTGGTTATCATACATCAACCAACTATGAAGCTGGTGTACTTAAGTCATTCAATGCATAAGTATTACACCTTGTGTAATTTCCAGTCTCCAGGTTTAAGGTGTGATAGACAGCCACAGACAGAACTATACCCTTGAGAAAGCAGGGGACATTTTTCTGTGGAAGAATACGGGAATGTGTTTATGAACCTTCTGCAGAATTGGTCAGATGCATGTGAGTGGCTTTACCTCTTCAAATCATCTCTGTTGCTGAGAGCTGGGAGCAAGATCAACTAAAAAGGAAGTTCGTTGTTCAAATAGCAGGAGACAAGTACTCATAAAGATACTAAGCTATAACATTCCTTTCTTCTATGGTAATTTTTTTCTCTTCTCAACTGAAAAACATATATTTTAAACGTGGTATTTAATGTAAGGTGACCATATTTTAACATTGGTAAAGCGGGACACCATTGACCGGGGGGGGGGGGGGTTCTTTTTTTATTTTTTATTATTACTTAAAATATTATAAAGAGTAGTACATATGTCTCTTTCCAAAAATTGGGACTTTTTTAAAACGCCGCGGGACGTGGGACAAATTGTTAAAAATCGGGACTGTCCCGCCAAAAGCGGGATGTCTGGTCACCTTAATTTAATGGCACAATCTTAGGGCATGGGGTTAGCTGGAGAGCCATTACAGACATTCACAGTGCCCAGGGACCCTGTATTGTGACTGAATGTGCTTAATGGCCCATCAGCCCTGGTATCCCCGCCTCCTGCCAGGCACCAGACCAACACGGCTGAACTTTATAAAGAGCCGGGAAGTCAAGCCAGCCCCCAACCAAGATGGACTTAAAACCCAAAGGTCATTGGGACCTCTGCCTCAGAAGGTACTAGCTCTCTAGATCAGGGGTTGTGGGGGGCTGTGGAATGCACCAAGGCAATCCACGCCCATCTGGGTAGGAATTATTTTCACCAAGTCCCAGCCCCTGGGAGCTGGTGACCAGGCCCCAGCTGGTAACTGGGGGCTGCCTGGGGAGGGAGAGGCCAAGAACTGGTCCAGCGGAGGGAGATGGGACTGCTGCTGCACCGAGGTTGTAAGGCCCTGGGGTATGCTCACTTGTAAAGCACACATTCAAAAATGAACTTATTAAGAATTGCAAGACAACGCAAGTGTCCTTAAATCCAAACCACTGTCTGCACACAGAGCCCTCTGCCACTGCTCTGGTTGCAAATCCATGAACTCAACACTGGCCAAGTTTTCAGAGCCTGCAATCTACTCCTGGGCATCTGAGGAGAAGATGGATGATCAGAGTGTTCAGGATGTGCCTTCCTGGAGCATTAGGAAGTGTTGGGATGGTGGTATTTCATTTCAATTGCCAAAATATGTGTTTTTTAAAAATTTATATGTGTGAATCAAAATCAAATGGTATCTTCTGAGTGAGGATTCCTTGGAGTAAACTCTTTGCAGATGTATGCTGGCCTGACAGTGAGTGGTTTCCCAGCCAGTACTGCCTTTTTGGATGCACCCACAGGGAGATTTGTGTTTTGTCACCTAACAGGTTTTCCTGACTGCTATTCCCACCACCTCATTGACTACTGTGACTACAGGCTTTTCCTCCTGTTTCTGTAGATAGCCTTTTAGGGTTCTCTGTGTCATTTAATTGCATAAAGTGCTCCCCAGAATTCAGAGACAAAGTCAGAAAATCTTTTTGAAATTGAAACAACTAAGAATATACATAAAATATGTAAAATTAAGTGGAAAGATCTCAAGGGTGCTGCATCTGTTACTTTTCTCTTTAGAGAAATCTGCTCATTCTCTCATTCTCCGCATACTTCTCCCTGGGAGCAAGGCCAGAAATGCATCTTCCACTCTTGACCAAAGACCTTGTCCTTGAATGATAAGGACATTATTTTGTCACATCCCACTTACACTTAGCTGACACTTTGCATATTTGCTTTTGAGAATTTTGCAGCTTACTTGAGGTCTTCTTCCTCCCTTTAGGTCTCTCAAGTGAATCTGGCAGCACCAAAGGTTTTTTGCATGATGAACCCCACACCTTAGCCATTTGAATGCCATGGTGAAAGCATCATCTTTCTTCCACTTCAGCAGCAACCCACACCTAAGGTCACAGTAGCGCTAGCCATCACTGACAGCTCTTTCCATTGTAGAATATTGGAGACCAACACTCCACTCCCATACTCCTTCCTGTTTATCTGGGTTCCTTACCAACTTACTCTCTCTCCATTTGTTCTTCCACACCCATCACAATTCCCAGTCACTTGCCTTACTTTCCCCTTAAGCTGCTAAGCCTCACTGTGCTCCTTCCCCGCCCCCCCCTTTTACACCCTCAACTCCTTGGGCTGTCACATTAATTTTACCTGTTTTCTTTTTCACCACAGCCACCTTGCAAAATTTCAATGTTGATTTTGTTTATAGCATCTTTGTCTGATTCTGTGCCTTATAAGTGGCAGAATGAAGGGGGGAAATCTGACTGCATGAGTGAGTATTGCTTCAAATTTACAGTTTGAAGTCATCAGTGGAGCAGGACTGTCATTGTTCCCAGGTCTTAGTGTCTGCAACTGCCTGCTTTTTCACTCATTCTCTGGATGTACACTCATATTTTTGTCAATTTCCTCATGCACTTGATTATATCTATTTAAGCACTCATTCAGGAGACCATTTTCCTAATTCACAGAAAAACAAGAAATTAAAAATCCCCCATATTTCTTTCCTTTTCCTTTTGAAACAACAGAGACATGTATCTCTACTAACTCTGTCTCTGGGTGAAATTATCTAAACATGAGTTTTGGGCTCCTGCCTCTGACTAAAATGGAGTAAGAGGGGTGAGATATAGTCTCCTTGGAAACAACTAAAAGTATGGATGAAATCTATGAAACAATGATTGTCTAAACATTGGACATCAGGCAATGAAAGGCAGTGAACCATGAGAGACCTGAAGCACTGATGTCCCAGTTTCCTGCTTCAAGGAGTTTCCAGGAAGAGGGTACCCAGGAAGAATCCAGCAGACTCACTGAGTTGAGGAAATAGAACTGAAAATCTGGGGATGCCAAGGACCTTGAGTGTACAGGTCAGCGTACCAGAAAGAACACGTGCAAAGAAAGAGAACAGTAGAGATTTGTAGAGTTTCCTTCTCCAGTCTTCAGCAGAGTAGTGATTGGCAGATGTTTCTGAGGGAACTATTTGGGAGGGGAGGGAAACAATTAGAAAAAAAAATCAGTAGCTAGAGCTCCCACAGGGCTGGGAAGAATATCTGTTTCTCAGCCAGACTGGACAACCTCATAATATGTGTGATATTGAGTAGAGTGTTCAGAAGGTATCTCAGTTTTGGGGAATTATCCCAAGAGAAAATGCTGCTTTGGTTCCACTTTACGAGTCTAAAGATGAAGATTTAAAAGGATTGAACCATCTTATATAATAAAAGCCTAATATGCAAATTGTCCCTTTGGGTGGTCATTTGACCAGGAGGAGTTCTACCACTCGCTATGACGTGCACTGATCACCAGGGGGCAGCATGGAACATGGTGGCATCTGCAACACAGCACTGGCAGCAGGCGGCAGTGGAGGTGCTGCAGATTCCAATGGGCCCCAATGAGAAAAGGACCTTGGAGGGATGGTGGAGAAGCTAAGCAGGCAGTGCTAGGCCAAGGCATGTGTGACTGGGGCCTGATCGCCCTGCAGAAGGCAATTAGCAGCTGATAGACCCTGATCGCCCAATCAGGGTCAGGTTTTGGGCTGGGAAGGGGAACTGGGGGTGGGTGGTGGCAACCAACCTCCCAAGGTGCCTGGATGGGGGACAGGGGTCTGTGACCTCTCGCCAGCTACCTGGGGGTGGGGGTGACAGGGACAGAAGTGCAGTGGGAATGCTGGGTGTCCATTTAACTCACTCTCACTCCCCCTGCTACCTTTCCCCAGGATGCCAGGGCTCACACCTGGGGGAAGCCCCCACTCTCAGGCCTATTCCAGGAGAGTCAGCCCACAGCTGCCAGGACCACAGGGGCCGGTCAGGCCCCCCATGGGTTCACACAGGAGCTAGTCTGTGAGGCCAGCCCACTGCCTACCTGGCTTCCAGGCGGCACCACTGGGTGGCCCAGAGGTCCACGCTGAGCCCCAGCCCTGCAGCGTCTGGCCGCGCTCACCACATCTCTGCATGAGGACTCACGTGCCATGACTCAAGTGGAGGGGGGCGAGTGGGTGCCCAGAGGTCAGCTGGGACCTGCCCTTCCGTGACAGACGCTTGTGCTTCGATTGCTGACCAGGCCTAGAGACTGCACCCATGCACGAATTTTGTGCACTGGCCTCTAGTTTATAAATAACGTAACAGTGTCCCAGAACTAGCTCAAGAATAAATGTAAGAGTACAAACATATATACTTCTTAACAAGGTAAAGTTCACAATATATGGCATATAACTAAAAATAAATTGTAAGGCATCCAAAGAAGCACAAAAATATGACCTATAAAGAGAAGAAAAGCCAATAAATCAAAATGAACTTAGAACTGATACAGATGTTTGAATTAAAAAAAACACACACACAAAAAGACATTAAAATGATTATTTAAACTGCATTCCATATACTGTGAAAGATAGAAGGGAGATTGATTATGAGACATGGGAAATATGAACAAGACCCAAATGGAACTTGTAGAAATAAAAACTACAATGTATGAGAAAGTCACTAGAAGGGATTATTGGGAGATTAGATATTACAGAGGATAATGTTAGTAAATTTGGAGTTATAAAAATTCTCCATATTAAAAAACAGGGAGAAAATAAAAAACAAAACAAAAACTGCAAAAAGAAAAAATTAAGTCTGTGGGACAACTTCAAGTGGCATAATATATGTGTAACTGAAGTTCCTAAAGGAGAATAGGAAACAAAAAATCTATTTGTAGGAATTATTAAGTTGATGAGAATGATTAATTCACAGGTACTAGAAGCTAAGGAAAGTACAAACATGCACACATGAGTTTCCACTTCCTCATATTTGGAGATGACTTTCAACTAGGGAAGACGTATCCCCTCCATTAACTTCTTTTACATCACCAACAACCTGTGAGCCGCCTTTAACTGGATTTCCTGTACACACTTTAAAGTGTGTACATGGCTAAGCATTCACCTCTTTGTCCACCAATATTTACTGAGATACTGGTATGTTTTCAAAACGGATCAAAATCACGTAACTGAAAATAGTTCTTGACCTCGAGGAGCCTGCAAAAGACAAATGCAAGATATTAAAATGCAATGTGTTGAGTACCATCCAGAATGGTCATGACTGAAAGATAAAAAGCCCCATAGAGGAAGGCATACCTGACTCTGTTAGCCGAAATGTAGTATTAATTCAGTGACACGCCGACGATTGCAATGGGCTAATGTTGCAATTGAGAGGTCATTTGTGACAGCTGAGCAGCAAGGCCTCTAGCGCCACCCGGCAGCCCCGGCTGCTTTGGCACCAGAGGGCGCTGTTCCCTGGTCCGGAACCGCGCCTGCTCCGCTGGGGCCCGCGGGCGGCGGGCAGGAGGGAGGGCCGCTTCTCCAGGTGAGAGAACCAGGTGCCCCCCGGGGCCTTAGGGGGAGACAGGTGAGGGCTGCGTCACTTTGGGTGAGGGGACTTGCGACAAAATCGAGGGGTCAAAACGGAGTCAGAGGACTCGCGTGGGGAAATGTGGGGAAGGGGGAGGGGTCGCAGGAGGGGAGGGGGGAAGGGGTGAATCCAGGAGGTTGAGGCGGGTTTTAGAGGGCAGTGGTCTTGGGGTGCAGGGACTTCTTAGCTAGGAGGGGCAGAGGAGCCCCAAGAGGAGAGAGATGAGAGGAGGAGGCTTGTATCTGGAGAGACGCTGGCCGGTGGCTGGGAAGAGCCTGAGTCCAGGGAATGTGGGGGAAGATGGAGAGAGACGCATTAAAAACCAACCAAACAAACAAAAACGGCAGGCATTTGAACTCGGATAAAATGTATTCATTAAAATGGTTGAGGCAAAAGTCAGTGGGGTGAAGAGAGACTAAGGTATAAAGAAATGGGAATATAAGTTCTTTGTTTTTTCTAGGTGCATGGCTATGTAGAAAAATTAGAAATGGGAAAGTCGCCAGATCGGAATGTGAGGATAATAACCATTGCACACCCTCCCTCCCACAAAGGGGAGAACCTTAATGTGGAATAAACATCTTAGGGTTGAAAGTGGAGTGCTCACCAATATCCGAATTACCGCTTTCTTCCTTGCAACACCATTATTTTACATTCCCAGACCCTTGCCGTGAGTGGGGCCGTATGCCTGAGTGCTGACCAGCGGACTGTAGGCAGAAATTGTGCGCAGCACTCTCGGATAAGTCCACTCACTTCTCAGAGAATCCTTCACGTTCTCTCCTGTTCTCTCTGGATCCAGGCGAGGACCAGGAGAGATGGTGGAATCCAAGACGGAAAAAGCCCTGGCCTTTTCGTCACCGTGTGGGCGTTTATCGGCTGACCCCTGAAGGTACTGTGACGTGGCTTATCTTTAACTTCTGTTTCTCTAAGCCTGAGGGTATTTATTTTACAGTGTGACAGATTGTAGTGGTTTTCAAAACCAGAGCTACTGAACTCGTTAAAAGATTTTAATTCTTTAATGTGATGTCGCACTTTCCAAATATATTCTCCCGTTTGACTTGTCATTTACTGCCAATAGTTGCAACGGTCCCCAGAGGTGACATTTGTGCAGGGGCCGGTGGGGCAGGTGCCCAGAAAGCTGCTGCCTCCCCTCTGCAGGGCCCCGTCAACTAGTGCCCCGGCTGCTGCTTCTGAGCATCAGGCGCAGGTCCTGGCTGGTTTGTTCCCCCAGCCTTGGGCTGCCCCATGTGTGCTAGCTGCTGCCGAGCATATGTCTTTGTTCATAGTTACAATCCATTGTTCCATAAAACTTCACTTAGAAACATGGGTCCTAAGGTACAATTATGAAGAATTTCAAGAAGGAACAGGAGTGCATTAAACTCAGTCTGAAGGTCCCTTTTGAAAGTAGGACCCTGTGTGACTGTGTCGATTGCAAGGCTGGGAAGCGGTCTGAGTTACACAGGTGGTTCCTGTTTAGGTGCTGTTTGATCTAGAGGTTGCTAATGTCAGGGTCTCATTCTACTTTTCTGTCTTGCCACTCTGCTTCCCGTCATGTATTGGTCCTATTCTTTTACCGCTGCCTGCAGGGAAGCAAAAAGGGCTGCAGGAGCCTCAGGTCTCTTATCCTTCTATTGCCCCCTCCACAGCAGGAGAGATTCCCACTAGGCCTGGATTACCCTGCCATGTGTCTAGGCGATAGCTACCTGGTTGCCGTAGACTAACTCACCTGCTTCATCACTCTAGTAGGCTTCCTGGGACCAAATGGTGCCCAGTGTGGGCACTAACTATTGGAGAGTAGGAATTAACACTGTGGAAGAAATCACAAATATCCACTGCAAAATTTCTTGAATCAATACTGACTGGCTGGAATACTTCATCATGGGAGAGGGTTTGTATATAGTACACCTCTTGTTTTCAAAATCTTAACTGAGATTTTAACTAATATTAGCTGCTATCTAGATAATGATAATAGGGCAATTATTAAAAACTTTGTAGTGAGTAGAATCGGTGGCTTACTTAGGGATATTGGGGAAAAAATACTTGGTACCAAAAATGTTATTAGTGTGTTGTTGTTTTTTTCTAGCATAATGGGGAAGATGTGTCAAGGCTTCAAATGATTATACTCTCTATATATGTATTTCTGAAGATATAAAGGATAAAATACTAGCCTGATGTAAATTTTCTTCAAGCAATAGCATTTTTTTTTAATATTTTTGATTAATGGGCATTTTCTCTTCTTTAATAAGTTGGTTTTCATAAAGAACCTATACATCAGAAGGAAGTTTCCTGTACATACGAACAGTAGCTATTAATAAATTACCAATCTAGCTTAAAATAAGTCCTTTGAAAGATTTCTTGTTCCATTTCTAAGAAATTGAATATCATTCAGGAATTGAAAAACCAAAGAAAAGAACAAAATCAGAACAAAGAAATAAGCAGAAAGATCTTGATGACATTCTCAATTTGTGCAGCTGAGGATCTGGCCCTTGGTAACTTGATACAGGTGTTTGTCCATTAATTAGTTAATTAATATGACACATTTGCTGGGCACATTCATGTTGGAAGCTTTGTGCTGAGATGCAAAGAAGCCTAATCTGATGGCATGGACCATTGTCTAAGTACCTTCTGTTTTTCTAACGACCCTGGTAACAAAACCTAGCCATTTCCCCTGATTTCTATGCTTTACCACAAAATTAAAAATATTCTATTGTATAATTTTAGCTATGATTTTACATACTTACTGATTCATTCTGCAGAATGGTACTGAAAACACATAATTTAAAAATTATACAAAATGTCATCACAATGTTTCTATATTTATCTAGAATTTTTACATTAAATAGGAAAAGCAGGCATGGAATGAAGAAAAATTATGTACTTGATTTGATTATTAAATAATACAACACAATTTGATTAATTTCAGAGGGGTTTACTTTTTACTATGATAGCCACTGAGTTTCAGTTTGGGGGGCTGTTATTCTTATAAAATAAAGATATATTTCTCCTTGTCAAATCATTCAGGATTTGTGTATTCAATTAGCAAGAAAAGCAATTATGCTATTTGAATCTGGCAACTAGCAACTATTTTTAATTGCGATGGTATTTTGCAAAATAAAGAGCATGAAATTACACAAGGAAGTGATGTTTACAGGAGTGAGCTATGAGGAATGACAAATATATATTTTAATATGCTACAAATTTTCCAAATTAGCAGTTGGTAAAATTTCTATGAATGTTACACCAAGTTCATCTATTTCTTGGATAAACTTAAAGCATATGAGGACACTTACAAAGATGCCTTTAAAAGAGACAAGTGCATCATAGCAATAACATCACAGGAAACTTGTGGGGAGATTTGGTTTAAGCAGAAATATCAGAGCTTCAAAGTAAAACTGACCGGGATGATCCCTTCTTGGATACCATATAGGCGAGTGACCTTGATTGAAAGCTTCAGTTCTTCCATCTTTAAAACCTCTCTACCAGTATTACACTGCTGATTTTTTGAGTGTGTGTGAAGGATAAATGAGATTATGTCTGGAAAACACCTGTTCCTGTGTCTGGCATGTAGATATTTACTAAATGGTGTGAGCTTTTTTATGTTTGCTTCTTGGGAGCATGTTGACAGAAATGTGTGGAAGAGCTGATAACTTGTATAAAAAAGTTTTACATTGTACTGAAGTAAATACATAAATGATATATATTGTACTTATGTCAGTATTCAAATCTAGCAATATACTTCCCTCAATTAGTTTCATGTAGATTCTCCTGTTTAATTTCATTCTGATAATAATAGAATCAAGTTCATGTTTTACATCTTTGTAACTCATTCATGAGTCTTACATGGAATATTCTAAATCAAAGGTCATCCACTCTGCATATGAGCACTTTTACAGAAGGGATGGGGAGCTCAATATATTTCAGAGTAGCTTAGTGTATTGTTTTAACTCTCCAATTATTCAAAATTTCTTTAACAGTAACTCTTAATTTAGTTTCTAGTCATTTTTCATTTATTATAGACCTGCCTTTGTGTCTTCCAACCTTCAAATAGAGGACATTAATAAAAGCACATATGTAATTTAAAATTTTAATTACTTTTCAGGTACACATGGCAGAATCAATTTATAAACATCAATGAAAACATATTTTATACAGTTTTAATGTATCATACATTTAATATCTATCATTTTAGTGGCATATCATTAAATATTATTTCCCAACTTGGGGAAAGTATGTTTCAGTTAATATTACTAGTTCATAAAAAATTTTAATACTCTTTCCTATTCATTTAAAAATGTAATTTTGCTTAATAAAAAGTGCTTTTAAATGGCACCAAAAAGAATAATCTAATAGAACTAGGTTAAAGCCATCTAGCTATCCATAAAGGTAGAATAAAATATACTTAAGTAACTTTAAGAATAATATATTTTTCTTGATTGTTGCATCTATTATAAAAAGAATGAGACTGATAATGTGACATGTGATTTCATAAGTATTAATGAAAATATTAACAAAAAGAAATAGTGTGAAAAACTGTCCTTATGTTCCTTCACATAATGTTTGCAGTTAGTGTTCATAATGTTTACAGTTATTCAATTTTAATGTTCCACAATGAGCATTATATTCTCTGCATTTAAAAAATAATAACATACCTTCTGCAAGATTAAAAAATAAATTATACTTGTTCTTAATTTAACATAATGTTTTCTCCCAATTTTGACTGATAAACAGTCTGTATCCCCTCAAGTGTTTTACTTCCTTGATACATGTAGAATCAAAGAATGCTGACACTAAAATATTACTCATTCTACTCTTGTTCTTCTACTAATACTAATTAAAAGTAATTCATTCTCTTCTTTTTGCCAAACTTATGTATGTTTCGAGCTTCCCAAATCTTTTTTGAATAAGGGATTATTTTGTCTGGTGTACCCCAAACTATGCTTAATTTAGTTGTAATTATCTTGAATGTGAATGTAGGCCTTTACACTCATCAAATCTATTCTTATTGGCCTTATATTATTAACTATAGGGGATCTACCTGTCTGTCTATCTATCTATCTATCTATCTATCTATCTATCTATCTATCTATCTATCATCTATCTACCTATTTATCATCTATCTGTCATCTAATCTATCCATGCACCCATCCATCCATCCTCTGTAGATATAGCTGTACCCTTTATATCCCTAAAGATGTAGGTGTATCTCCTACAGTAGATAATATCGTGATGATTAATTTTACAAAACACCTTGACCCAATCCCAGGGTCTCCAGATATTTGCTTATTATTTCTGGGTGTCTCTGTGAGGGTGTTTCCTGACAAGTTTAACATTTGAATTAGTGAAGCAGATGGTCCTTCCCAGATGGGTAGAGATTGTGTAATCCTGAGGGCCTGGCTAGAACAAAAGGTAGAAGAAGGGTGAATTTGTTCCTCTGGGCCTGACTGGTGGAACTGGGTCCTCTCCTGCCTTTGGATTTATACCTTTAGCTTCCCTGGTTCTCAGGTATTTGGACTTAGACTGAATTATACTACCAGCTTGATTTTGCACCATCTTCATTCCTGGATCTCCAGTTTACAGATGGCTGATGGTGAGACTTTTCCACCTCCATAGTGGTGTGAGCCAATATTTTATAATACATGTGTGGGATATTTTAAATATGGTAATATTCATTATTATACGTGTGTGTATACTATCGTTTCTGTTTCTATACTAATACAAGTATACATTATAGATATTTATTATATACATAGTGTATATAATGTAAATAAATATTTATATTTTTAGGCAAGTTTCAACAGTGAAATAGATCAGTGATTTGGGTCAAGGTATTGTAGCTACACATGTTTAGGTAAGGCCTCAGGTAACAGGCCTTTTTATAAGTTGAAATCTCTAAGTTTGGAATAAACAAAACATCTTAAAGGATAAAAATGGAAAGAAATTAAAATCACTGAAATCATTTGCATAGCGATGCCATAAGTTTTTTTTTTAAGTGGACAGAATATTACATTAATTTTAGTAAAAATAAATACATGAAAATTATTTTAAGTAATTAACTTTCCCTGCAAGGGGGATTTGTTTTTCTAATAAGATAAGAAATGAAATTAGTTTTTCTTTCAGATTGTTTCCTAAAGATATTCTAGCATACTTTGTTAGTCAAAAAGGCCATTCTTGTTCCATCTGTCATCACAAATAGTACGGGGAACAAACCAGAAAACATTATCATATGTTATTTTATTTTTTTATTAGCTTTAGCAAAAAGTTAGGAACACCACAAGAGCTTTCCTGTTCTACGAACAATTAAGTAGGACCCACGGCTTCAAAGGTGAAACTATAACCTCGTGTTTACCAGGACTCTCCTCCCTTTCCATTTCCACTTTCTTCTTGTCTGTTCTCAGCTTGATTTTGCAGGCAGTTTCCCTCCATATGGTTGGGAATATGACTATCATTAGCCACTCACAGTTTAATAATGTTTCCAGAAAAGACACCATCTCTGTCCCAAAGTTTTATGATAGTCTTGGATTCTGATTAGTCCCCCTGCTTCCATGCCAATCAGGAGAAATGCTCTAATTCAGTGGTTCTCAAACTTCCTAATGCCGTGACCCTTTAATTCAGTTCCTCCTGTTGTGGTGAACCCCAACCATAAAATTATTTTCGTTGTTACTTCGTAACTGTAATTTTGCTACTGTTATGAATTGTAATGTAAATATCTGATATGCAGGATGTATTTAGACGACGCCCGTGAAAGGGTCGTTTGACCCCCAAAGGGGTCGTGACCCACAGGTTGAGAACCACTGGTCTAATTCATGTTAATCAGCCGTGTATCAATATTTGTACCTTGAAACTAGGGAATTGGGAAATAAGTTTATTATCAGAAATATAGAGAAGAGGAAAGATATAGCAGGTGGCCAAAAAAAACAATAGACACTACACTCCATTATATAGTAACTAGAGGTCCAGTGCACAAAAATTTGTGCACTCAGGGGGGGAGGGTCCCTCAGCCCAGCCTGTGCCCTCTCCCAGCCTGGGACCCCTTGGGGGATGTCCACCTGCTGGCATGCCTGGCCAGCCTGGGTGAGGGGCAGAGGGCCATTTTAGGCTGCCCATAGCCCCTTCAGGATTCATATCCCTTCTGGGGTGCCTGGCCAGCCTAGGTGAGGGGCTGATGGCCATTTTCAGGCTGCCCACAGCCCCTTCAGAGTTCAGGTCCCTACTGGGGTGCCTGGATAGCCTGGGTGAGGGGCAGAGGGTTGTTTCAGGCTGCGCACAGCCCCTTCAGGGTTCAGGTCCCTACTGGGGAGCCTGGCTCAAAGCAGTTTTCTGGGATTTATTTAACTTCTATAATTGAAACTTCATTGACTTGGTCCCCAGCTCGAAGCCTGGGTTGCCCCTGGCAACCCAAGGTCCCAGCCTGGCAGGTATCTGGGGTTTGTTTATCTTCCATAATTGAAACTTTGTAGCCTTGAGTAGAGCACAGGGCTACAGGGCCCTGGCTTCCTCCATTCCTGGGACAACTCCAGCTCTGTGGCCACCGCCATCTTAGTTGAGTTAATTTGCATATTTGCTCTTGATTGGCTTGTGGGTGTGGCTTGTGGGCATGGTTTGTGGGTGTAACAGAGTGAGGATTAATTTGCATATTATTCTTTTATTACATTAAATATATAGTGTACCTAAATCTAGATTATTAATATGATTCTAGATAATACATTTGAATAAATACATAATAGAGGTTGGATTACAGAGCAATATTGTGGTGTGGATGTTTATTGTCTACATCAGGGGTCTTAGATCCCAGGTTAGTTCCTTCATATTCATAAGGCCTTGGACAAGTCACCTAAATGTTTCTTATTTTTCTTATTGCTAAAATGAGAAGTTTACTAACATAAATATTATTTTTTCTTCTTCAACATATCTTTGAAAATGATGCATATGTTCAGAGAAGACAAAATAAAATGATCAAGAGGAGAAAGGTTTATAGACTTAAACCATTTTGTATGTCTGTCTATATCTATCTATGTATCATCTATCTATCCATCTATCTATCTATCTTGGTGTATTTTCTGTACTTCAATTACATTTAAGTTACATTTACAGAGAACAGAGGTTATTAAACATTATATATATGTATGAGTGTACGTATCTACATATGTATGTGAATGAATGTCAAAAGATTTAGTTAAATTATATGTTGTTTCCTTTGTTAATAATTTTACTTCTTGCTTTAACTGTTAAAGCTTTGGGACTTGAAATTAGACTTCCACAGTTTTATTCTGCTGAATTATAAATTTTGCTGCTATGTAGAGTTTTCAATAAAATCTTAATGCTCTCCAGACTCTTTACAATTACTCTGACCTCTACAAAGTACCCCTGATCAATGAAGAAGCATCTAATCTCACTTGCTCAGAAATATGCAACCTCCCATTGGCTAAAAACACAGAAGCCATGCATGTTAGGAAATCTGAGTGGTCTTTGCTCTTTCTCTGTTCTACTACATAATTGAGAACTCATCAGGTTAAAATGTCCTCATGAAAGTGGCCAATGGAGAAACTTGGGTGTCTGAGAGCAGGAGGTGATTAGCGAGAAGTACTTCAGTTCTTTTTATATTTTACTATTATAACAGAACGTTTCTTAGTCCCTTATACTTCATTTTGGCTAAAATTAGAATGCTCATTCATGCCTTAGAAATGTTCTGTATTATCCCTTGGGGTGAAAGAGATAGAATTATGTGATATGTATTAACAAGGAATAAGTTAATCTCAGGCAAATCCACATTTGCAGTGCTAGTGAGATTTGCAAAGGATTATAAATACGAAATTGGATACAGTTTGACATCCTTTTTTTGAGTTTAACACTTTTTAGGAAAGTTTTACAAATCATTGGTTAATTTTTGGTACTCAAAATCACAAAGAAAAAATAAAATCACTTGAAAAGTCAGATTTACTTTGAATTGAGTATTGAAAATGTCTCTCACCTATTGGAGTAGAATTAGTTTCATGTGATTCTCTAAAAGGTATCTCTGTCTTCTTTGCAGGATAGCACTTGTGTTGCCTAGAGACATGCTGAAACAATGCTCATTATTTGGGACATCTTGTTCATTTTGATGCCCAGCATTCTAAATCACCTTACTGGGAAGCATTTATATGGTAGCAGCCCTATGAACTCCAAATTACATGTGTGCGTGTGTGTGTGTGTGTGTGTGTGTGTGTGTGTGTGTGTGTGTGTGATGGGGGGAGAATGGGTAAAGAAGCCTAACACCATCAGTGGCTAGAAATGATATAATAGGAAATCACAGCCATCATACTCATTCTAGGCTTAAGCTTTAGCTATTTCCTTGATTTAAAAAATAGTTTGGGGGAGATTCAACTTTATCCAAAATCAATTTACAGCTCTCCAATTTTTTTAAAGCCTTCACAGAGGGAGACATGAATTTGACACCTCTATTAGAGCTAAACTTTGAGAACATCAAGAATCGACATATCAGTTTAATAAAGGGTAACAAATCCAATCAATGCGACACCAAGGTTTGGGATAGAATAGAATAAGTTGAGGATTTTCTTTTAGAGGGTTAATAGCAAGGATGTATTAACTCATGAGATGTTGACAGGTATTAGAAACTGGATTATATGAAATAATAGAATTTAACATTAAAACAAAAGACTTCACATCTGGTTTCACTATCTATGGTGAAAGAGCAGAAAAAACTTCAAATCATAAAAATTTTGACTAGCAAAAGCCTAGAGGAAAGGACTGTGGGCTGTAAAGAGTTATAGCTTCCATAGAACTAGAACGACAAAAAGAGAATCAGTCCTACACATGCAATATAAATGGACTCAGTTGTCTGTGACTATGACCATGAGCTGTCTGAGATTAGAATCAAGGCAATTCTATCACAGCTGGAGCCATTAGAATGGTCTTGGGTAGGATTTAGAATGGGAAAAAATCTAAATTTGAATCTCAAGAATATTTTTCAAATTATAGAAAGTCCTTAGAGACTTGCTTCCAACAGAAAATTATACAAATTAGAAAAGAAAACATGAATTTGACTACAGGTGTGCTTAAAAGATAATGCTCATTCAATCAGTATTTAGGTTTAATTTTGAAGGAACAAATTGAATGGTTCTTGAGTGATTCTATAGGAGTGTAAACTTTTGAATAAGATACTGTAGTTGGTAAAAAAAAATTTCAGAAAAAGAACAGAAAAATAAATGTAAGG
>PVJC01028620.1:0-22419 GCA_004026665.1 Murina feae
AAGGAGAGAATCTTAAAAGCTGCAAGAGAAAAGCAGTTAGTTACCTACAAGGGGGCACCCATATGACTGTCAGCTGATTTCTCAACAGAAACTTTGCAGGCCAGAAGGGAGTGGCAAGAAATATTCAAAGTGATGAATAGCAAGAACCTACAGCCAAAATTACTTTACCCAGCAAAGCTATCGTTCGGAATTGAGGGTCGGATAAAGAGCTTCACAGACAAGAAAAAGCTAAAAGAGTTCATCACCACCCAACCAGTATTATATGAAATGCTGAAAGGTATCCTTTGAGAAGAGGAAGAAGAAAAAGTAAAGATAAAAATTATGAACAACAAATATATATCAACAAGTGAATCTAAGAATCAAGTAATAAAAAATTTGATGAACAGAATAAACTGGTGAATAGAATAGAATCAGAGGCATAGAATGGAGTGGACGGACAATTTTGGGGGGTTAAGGGTGTTGGGGGTGTGTGAAGAGAATGGACAATAATTGTACACCTATGGATGAGGACAGTGGGGGGGCAAGGACAGAGGTTGGGGTGGGAAATGGGAGGAGGGGAGCTATGGGGGAAAAAAGAGGAACAACTGTAATAATCTGAACAATAAAGATAAATTAAAATAAATAAATAAATAAATAAATAAAATAAAAAAATAAAAATGCTCTCATTTTCTTTTCCATTTGACCAGTGAGTTTGTATTGATTTGACAGCCTACCCTACCATGTTTGAAAAATAACTAAATTAGATTAAATAATGTTCTTAATTATTTGCATATTTAAATGTTAATTTTTTAAATCCTTTGTTGCTATCATCTGTTTTATATTTTTAAAACTAGAACAAAAACTATTTAAGTAGAGTTTGAGTAATTTAAAGCATATAGCTAGAAAATCTTATTTCTCTGGATTGAAAGAAATCAAGAAAGCTACTTCAACTATCTTCAATCAATTTTCCAGGATTATTTCAATAAACAGCTCCCAGACGTATCATTTACATCACAGCAGCGGTAGGAATGGTGCTCTGTTGAGTTGAGCAGTGCAAAGCCTCGGGTTTTCCCTGTCTACTGTCATAATGCAGGCTGCAAGGGCCCCATTCTGTACACTCCACACAGCACAAAGCAAGTTTCATTCAGAAATTACCTGCCATTCGAAAGCCAAATGAGGCGTTTGTTCCATTTTCCCAGACATTGTATCATCCATTCCAGAGTTCCCATCCAATAGGATTAATAAGTGAGGGTAGTAAGTTTATCCATTAATAGTTATTAAAAAAAACACTACTATATGCTAAGCACTGTTATTTTAATTAATCCTCACAATAAATCTATGTAATAATGTCCCTATCTCCAGGGGATGATTCGGTTAATAAATCAGAGTATGGATTTAGATCCAGGTCTAGTTAATCCCAAAGTGCATGCTACTTCCCCTACGTAATTTTATGACACTGCTAATATAGGAGCAGGCTTCGATAAAAGGCTCTGGAACGTCCTCAACAGTGATGATCAACTGTCATAAAGATGATGCTACCATGTAAAAGAGAGTTTAAAGCATTGTCTAGATTTCCTAGGAAAAATGGTGGGTGATGCAGTTGATATGAAGTGCATGGAAACTCTCCCAACAGAGATATTGCCATGAAGATAGAGTGAACGGAATGAAAGTGACTCGATGCAGAGGGGTGGAGGGGGAACAGAACTGTGCAGAGCTAAGGTAGACACGTGTGTGATGAGTCAGGGAACTGAGGAAACACAGATTGAAGTGACAAGCTATAGACAATCTACCACGGAGGGGAAGTGGGCCCTGACTAAGAATCAATGACCTCAGAGGCTCAGAGGTAATAAAATTACTGTCTGCCTGCCTAAAAGAAAATAAACAAAAACAGGATTTCAGGGGAGTGGGGACATCATTCCAGAGGAATACCTACTGATTGGATCAGCACCTGCAACTACAGGTTGAAGAAAGGTTTAATAATAATAATAATAAAAAGGTTCTGAGGCCTTAAGAAGAGTTTGGGGCTGGAGATGGGAGAAAGGGCAGTCTCTCCTGAAGGATTATGCTGTGTGTTGTTAAAAGATAAACTGGGGTGTAGGAAACCTTTTTAGAGTTTCTTTGAGCAAAAACAAGTTCCTATGGGTCAGCGCCAAGTGGAAATGGCTCGGAGTGCCCCTAACAGGAGCCAGGGGAAAGCACAGAAGCTGAGAAAGGAAATTCTGTGATTGGCTACAGCTTACAGCCCGGTTGGCTCTTTGTGACTGGTTGTCCTTAGCGTTTTGACGTCATAACCTTGACGTCAGGTTCAGATTTTAGTTTGCTTACGTAGACCATGGCATTAGAGCCACCTCCATCTAATGGCCTTCTTACTGACTTAATAATGTCCACCAATTCCCACTTCCTTTCTTCCTGCCTCACGGCTGGACTACTTTCCCCAGCCTCTCTGGAAGCTACATGTGGCCTGTGGGGGTGGATTTGACCTTTGGAATGAGAGCGAATTGACAGGTACCACTTTGTGGATGAAATGGTTAAGATACATGCACGTCTCCTCCCCAGGCTCCTTTCCCATCCGCTAAGTGAAGAAAGCACCCAATTTCCAAAGGAAGTTAGAGCCACCGGTGAAAGGGGCCTCGGTCTCTAATGGGCACATGGAAACTAACGAACCAGAGGTTATGCACTGGGCTGTGACATGGGTGAGAAATAAACACATATCATCAAAAGCCACTGAGAAGAGAGTTTATCTCTTACAGCTGGGAGTTTACTCTGACCACAATGGTTTAGGATTAGGGCCTGGAGGAAGGCTGTATAGACTGATAAGGGATGGATAAAAGTGTCACTAAAACCATTTAAAGCTTTAAAAGGTGGCCAAGCTCACTCAGTTATCCCATTTTCCCTCTGCAGTCAGGTAGTGGGTCAACAGTGAGAAGACAGGGAAGTCCTTGCCTTCACGAGGCTTCTATTCAGGTTGTTTGGGCAGGAGGGTTGGAGAGAGACATTGAAGTTACTGATGTTTCTAAAAAGTAATCCGTGAATTTCGGATGATGACCAGTGCCACGGAGGAAATGAAATTGGGTGATTTGGTGAAGGTGAAAGGAAGGCTAGCTGCTCAGCTCCTGTGGTCGGGAGGTCTCTCCAGGAAGTAATGTTTGAGCTGAGAACTAAATGATGAGAAGAAGTCAGTCACATACAGATCAGGGGAAAGAGGAAACAGCAAAAGCCCTGAGGTGAAAACAAGCTTCCTCTGTTCACAGACAGAGCACATTGGTCCAGCCCAAGGAAGGAGATGGAGAAGGTGAGGGAGACACCATGAAGGCCCTTGTAGGACACTGGCATTGCTGAGATTTCTTTTAAAATTTATTTTAAATTCAATAGAAAGCAGTTAGAGGTTTTTTAATGTTATAGATTTCATACTCCATGTAATGGGACTTAATTTAGTTTTATATGATTATATGTATCAAATGTCTTATACCCTGGAGCATCATTTAATTGTACTTTGAACTGGATTAATGGGTAGAGACAAGGAACTAACCCTCATTTTAAGGGGAAGAAAAAAGTTATGATGGAGAATCTGCCGTCCACACATTTTTCTGGAGGGTGGCAGTGATTCTGAAGCTCCCATCTCCAAGGGAAGGCATGTTGGCCCCACAGCAGCTTTTGAAGACATTTGCAATCATTGTCAATGTCTTTATTGTTCCCTGTGTTATTTAAAAATAAAAAGCATTAGTCAAGTGTTGGAAAGTGTGTGGGTGTGGGGGTGGGTGTATGGGGGGGGTGGTTACTAGTCTTTCTTAGGCCACCTTACAATTTGTTTCATATCTTTAATTTTTCCTTTAGAGCATTATTTTAAAAACAGCAGTTCAGAAGCCCTGACATTTCTGTGGAGGGGAGTAAAATACCACAGTACATTTTAAATTGCAAATAAAGAAACAATATATTTGAGCCGAAAGGACAAATATGTTAGTGCCACTCTCCCTTCTGACAAGTCCGATGACCTTCTTCCCACAGATGGCTTTTAGGGTCAGTTGTCTGCAGGATTCCTTCCTGCATGAGCATTGTGATGTGAAATTTATATGCTGACTTAGGACGCTAAATCACCGGTGCACCTGCTGAAATGAGTTATTTTATTCAGTTGCAATCTGAGCTCGAGAATGTTTAGTTCAAGGTTCTGTTTGCTGGTTTTGTTTTTAAACTTGTAAAAGTAATGCTGGCATTAAAATTGGAATCATTGACTATATTTTGAAAGGAAGAATTATAAAACCACAAGGTTTTTCAAAGCATGCCCCCGTAAATCTCCTGCCTCATAAAACCTGTGGTAAGTAATCGAGTCTTTCTTTGTAATCTATTTAATATCCATAAAGTTTCTGTCATGAAGTGATAGACAGTCTTTGTTTTGTGTGTAAATGTGAATGAGTGTGAGTGCGTGTTTACACACATGTGCATCTGTGTGTGTATCTGTATGTGTGAACTGTTAAGATATCTTGGAAAGTGAATATCTTTTTTTAAAATACATTTCTATTGATTTCAGAGAGAAAAAGAGAGGGAGAGATAGAAACATCAATGATGAGAGGGAATCACTGATCCACTTGCCTCCTGCAAGCCCACAACCTGGGCATGTGCCCTGACCTCCAGGTTATGAGGTGAATGTGCAACCACTGAGCCACACTGGTCAGACGACAACTGAATATCTCTAAGAATTATCAGTGACACTGGCTGCCTGGTAAACCTCCTGTTTCCCAGAGGCACTGAGCCATTGTGAGTAAGACCCTGACCTCGGGAAAGAAGGTTCCTTGTGTGTTACTGACAGTCCCCACAGCCAGGCTTTGTGTCAAGAAGCAAATCCACATACCTGGCTGTGCAGCCTGGAGACGTGACTTGTTGCCGCCAGCACCAGACAAAGCAGCCAGAGGCAGGTCTCAGACCCGCCAAAGCCCTGAGGGTGATAACAGATAATCTGAAGTGGTTTTCCATGTGCTGGGATTACACATTTCTACAAGGTGTTTGGTACATTTCTAACTATGATTTTACTACAACCCTTTTGTCTGCAATCCAACACACAAGAGATACCAGAATTATCACCAGGATGTCTTTGTTACAAATTTTCCTAGGACTGACCAAGGTCTGAGAGAGATGTGAATCAACCTTTATCTAGAAAGAGGCACCTTGCCTGCCCTACACCAACATTCCAGACAATTGGATG
This sequence comes from Murina feae, assembly GCA_004026665.1. Lineage (NCBI taxonomy): Eukaryota > Metazoa > Chordata > Mammalia > Chiroptera > Vespertilionidae > Murina > Murina feae. The sequence continues at coordinate 5,177 of PVJC01028620.1, forward strand.
GATCTGTTCATGCATTTTGAAGGACTGGCTCTCCTAGGAGCCTCTAAAATGTATGTTTTGAAAGAAGAATTATAAAACCACTAGCATGTCCCCTTAAATATCCTGCAATACACTTTCCCTGTTGTGTTTTCCAGAGAAGATTAAGCACAGAAATGTCTTTCAAATTTTTCCAATATTTGCCATGTTTCCTATTCTCTTCAGAATCACAACACCTCAAAGAAATCCTCAACAATTTAATTCAGTTCCTAAGAGTTAGGAAGAAGTACAAGACAATATGAAAATACGTTATGCTTACAAGATATTTACCTCTAATATAATTTATATTTCCTGCAAAAATATATATGGTGCCTATGGCTGCCTTTAGGAATGTGAGCAATTTGATTAACATAGGAGGTTTTGAAGGAATGAGATTGGAAGTCTTGATTATTAATTACACCTTTCACAAAGAAAATTCCCTCTAATGATTTATTAACCACTGTAGTTAGCCCAAAATGAGTTCCTACAGAAACTGGGTAAAATTACATCGGAAATTATTATTCTGTATAAACTAGATAAATTACTCCTAGTTTATGTACATGCCAAAGTAAATTATACCCAGAAAGTAGCAAAGAAAATAATGTAACTCATCACTCTTCCAACATGTGATTCTGATTTTCATATTTTAATCTAAGGGAGGTGATCAACCGGAAATCCTTTAAAAATTCCACTAGGTTTTCATCAAATAACCTACTTTATTGAGGGTGTGTAGTTTCTTTTGGAACTGTTTAAACATTCCCTTCATTATCTATGAATAACATTTTCCAGGATGAAAAATAACATTTTCTTCAAACATTTTTGCTTTATGTAATTTTCTAAATAAGAAGATAAAGTCTGAATTCCACTGTTTTCTAATTTTTAAAAATGGTTTTTAGAAAAATAAAAATTGTATCTAATTTTTTATAGGAAAAATTAAAGATTTTGCACAATTGTTTTCTTATTTATCAAAAAAGATAAACATAAATATAAAGTTGCAGGTCATGTTAATGGAGTACATTGCACATGCTATTCATGTACTATGGAATTTCATGTTTAAAAAAATTGTCCAGTTACAAGACAATGCAAGACAGTGCTATATACATGCTTCCCAACGTTCAAATGTCATCAGAATTTCGTATGAAAAATATCTATAAACTTGGTTTTATCTACAAATCCATTTGATGGTTAAAAATACCCTTTATAAAGAAGAAGGAAAGAGTAAATTATTTAAAAGTATGAATAACAAGGTTTGGGGGTTACAATTAATTTTAAGTGTTTTTACTGTGAAGGTAAAATTAGATAAATTAAATGAACTTGTTTAAACAATGATAAAGTCTCTATCAATGTTGATTTATAAATGTTGATTATTTTCTTCCTAACAAAGTTTATAGGATTTTTAAGAGGATTAAAAATATACACAATGAACCCTAACTGGTTTGGTTCAGTGGATAGAGTATCGGCCTGCGGACTGAAGAGTCCCAGGTTCGATTCCGGTCAAGGGCATGTACCTTGATTGCAGGCACATCCCCAGTAGGAAGTGTGCAGGAGGCAGCTGATCAATGTTTCTCTCTCATCAATGTTTCTAACTCTCTATCCCTCTCCCTTCCTCTCTGTAAAGAATATATATATATATATATATATATATATATATATATATGCGCAATGTGACCATTTCTTTTCACTAGGAAGGTGCTACTTTAACATTAGTTGTCATTGTATTTTCTTTACAAATTACTAAATCTTCCTTAAAGTGGGATGTGCCCTCCACTGAAGTTCTGTAGCACTGACTTACCATGTTGGAAATCCACTTAAGCTCCCCAGTAAGTAGCATCCCCCGGTAGTAAGATGAGAACCAATAGCAATGCCAGCCTTACAAATGTATTTTCACTCATCAAATGTAATCATGAAGGTGAATTTATTTTGAGATATCAATATTAAAATAAACTGGATATGAGTGGAAGCATATACAGTGTTCATGGGTTGAAAGGATTAACATTATTAAAATGTCCATATTAGTCCTGGCTGGTTTGGCTCACTGGATAGAGCGTTGGCCTGTGGACTCAAGGGTCCCGGGTTCGATTCTGGTCAAGGGCATGTACCTTGGTTGCAGGCACATCCTCGGTTGGGGGTGTGCGGGAGGCAGCTGATTGATGTTTCTCTCTCATCAATGTTTCTAACTCTCTATCCCTTTCCCTTCCTCTCTATAAACAATCAATAAAAATATATTTTTTAAAAAATAAAATAAAATGTCCATACTACCTAAAGCAATCTATAGATTCAACACAGTTCCTATCAAAATACCAATGGCATATTTCACAGAAATAGAACAAATATTTCAAAAATTTATATGGAACCACAAAAGACCCCAAATAGCAACAGTGATCTGAGAAAGAAGAACAAAGTTAGAGTAATTACACTACCTGAGAGCAAACTATACTTCAAGAACATAGTACTGGTATAAAAACAGACATATATGCCAGTGGAAGAGACTGAAGAGCTGAGAAGTAAACCCATGCCTTTATAATCAATTAATATTTGACACAGGAGGCAAAAACATACAATGGGCTATAAGATAGTCTATTCAGTAAGTGTTGCTGGAATTTGGACAGATACATGCAAAAAATAAATAAAATTAGATCACCTTCTTATTCATACCCAAGAATAAACTCAAAACACTTTAAAGTCTTAATGTTAAACTTGAAACCATAAAGATCCTAGAAGAAAATAAAGTTTTCGATATTTCTCATAGCAATATTTTTCTGATATATCTCCTCAAGCAGGGGGAAAAAATAAACAAATGGGACTACATCAAACCCAAGTTTCTGTGTGTGTGTGTGTGTGTGTGTGTTTTAAATCCTCACATGAGCCTGCAACCTGGGCATGTGCCCTTGACCAGAATCAAACCTGGGACCCTTCAGTCCACAGGTCAACACTATCTACTGAGCCAAATAAGCTAGGGAGAACTAAAAAGTTTTTGCACAGTAAAGAAGCCATCAACAAAATGGGAAGACACTAAATGGGAGAACATATTTACCAATGATACATCTGAAAATGTATAAAGAAATTATAAACTCGACATTAAAACACACACAATCTAATTAAAAAATGAACAAAGGACCTGAATAGACACTTCACCAAAGGGGACATAGAGATGGCCAATAGATATATGAAATGATGCTCAACTTCACGAATTATCGGAGAAATGCAATTAAAACCACAATGACATATCACCTCACTCCTGCCAGAATGGTTATCACCAGTAAGTCAACAAATAAGTGTTGGCAAGAATGTGGAGAAAAAAGAATCCTTGTACAGTGCTGGTGGGTGCATCCACTGTGGAAAAAAGTATGAAGTTTCTTCAAAATAAAAATGGAATTGCCTTATGACCCAGCAATTCTACTTCTGGAAATTTATTCAAAGAAACCCTAAACACTAATTCAAAAGAATATATGCACCCCTATGTTCATTGCAGTGTTTTTCATAATAGCCAAGATTTGGAAGCAGCCAAGCGCCCATTAGTAGATGACTGGATAAAACAACTATGATATATTTACAAAATGGAATACTACTCAACTGTAAAAAAGAAGAAAATTTTACTCTTTGCAACAGCATGGATAGACCTGGAGAATGTTAAGTGAAATAAGCTAGTTAGAGAAAGACAAGTACCATATGATTTCACTCATATGTGGAATCTTATGAACAAACTGAACTAACAAGCAAAATAGAGGCAGACTCATAGAGACAACTCTGTTGGGAGGATGTGGGGTGGGGTGAAAGGATTGAGCAAAAAGATAAAAAGAAAGAACTCATGGACAAAAACAACAGTATGGTGATTGTGGTGGGTAAGGGGAATGAAGGTAGAAGAGAGTATGGGGGGATAAATGGTGATGTAAATAAAATAAAATCCTATATCATAAAAGGCTAATATGCAAATAGATGGAACAGTGGAACAACCAGTCGCTATGATATGCACTGATCACCAGGGGGCATGTGTGGAACATGGCGGGCATTGGCCACAGTGGGATGCTGGAGCAGGTGAGCATGGGCACTAGACCCAGGAGGGGCACCGGTCACTGTCATTGGGATGAGCCTCTGGCAGTTACTGAAAATTTTTTGCTCCCACGTGCTGTGGTCCTACCTAGCGCTTGCACCCACTGCCTGTGCCCAGCACAGATCCCAATCACTCGGCGCCATCAGCAGGTACCAGTGGCTGCCAGCCCTGATTGCCCCTGAGAACTTCCCCACACCCCCCTGCTTTTGAGGGGTGATCGGAGCAGCAACTGCTGCTCCCACCCACTGACAGTGCCGGCCCTGCTCACACCCCTGCTCACACCAGCCCCAGTTGCTCTGCGCCATCAGTAGGTGTGAGTGGGGGGTTGCTGTCAGTGCATGGGAGGAGTGGCAGTGGGAACGGGGCTGCCAGCAGACAGGAGACCAGGGACCTTGGCTGAAGGGGCTGGGTGGGGAACAGAGGATGGGCTGAGAACCACCCCTATGCCCTCCACAGCCTCGCAGCACACAGTTCCTTTCAAGGTTCATGAATTTGTGCACTCGGCTCCTAGTTTAAAAATAAAAAGCAGATTTGACAACCTAAGTCATTTCAAGTGGGGCAGGAGACAGTCCTGCAGGATTGAACCCTTAACCTATGGAAGCTGATGCCGTCTCCAGGGAGACAGTGTCAGAATTGAGTTGAATGGAGTACACTCAGCTCGCGTCCAAGAATTGTTGGAACTGGTACCAGAACTTTTAAAAGGCAAAGCTAAAAACAACCCCTTTATGGCAGGATGAGATTTACTTTTCCAAGTGAGCTCACTGACCACCTACTCTCTCAGCCCCTAATTTAAATACATGTTAAAACTCCTTTCCAATAATATAAAATAAAATAAAATAACAATGGTTGCTTTCACTTTTTTGGGTTGAAATAAATTTGGTCCACAGCCTGTTTTTGTTCAACCCACAAGGCTGTCTCTATGCTGCTTGTGAGCTCAGTTCGTTTATTAGATTCCACATATGAAATGAAATCATATGGTATTTGTCTTTCTCTGACTGGCTTACTTAGCATAAATATAAACCATATATATATATCAATAATATAACATTATATCATCGTAGTTTTCCTGACAGCTAACGACTAGGCTTCTCTCCTTGACCAAACTCTAGCCAGGCTTCTTGAGCTCTTTCTTGATGAGGCCTCAATCTTAACTTATAAAAACTGCAGGTTCTTAGCACAAATGATTTTGTCTACTCTCCACACTAAAAGACTTGAACAAAAACTAGCATAGTTTCGCCCTAGCTGGTTTGGCTCAATGGACAGATCATCAGCCTGCGGACTGAAGGGTCTGGGGTTCAATTCGAGTCAACAGCACATACCTTGGTTGCAGGCTCCTCCCTCGCCTCGGCCCTGATCGGGGCTCATGCAGGAGGCAACCGACTGACGTATTTCACTCACATCGATGTTTCTCTCTGTCTTTACCTCTCTCCTCCATTCTCTCTAAAAACCAATGGAAAAAATCCAGGTGAGGATTTAAAAAAACAACTAGCATAGTTTCTAACAGCTCAAGGCTTCACCCCTAGCATGACCCTCAGCTCCCCCAAAATGGTAATAGGCAGATAGGGCCCTGAATCTTCTCTTATTAGCTACTTTAGCTAACTAATTCTCTGTTATAAATCCCTTCTCTGCCCTTTGAGATACAAACCTATCACCTAAAATTGTTTTCTCAATGACTAAGAGCCATTGGGAAATGCAAACATTCTGAGAGGTAATTCTCATCTTGCTCCCAATTCCTCTGAATGATTAGGGGCCCAACTTCATTGGGCTACTTGCTCTAATTTTCACCACTGTTTCCTGTCATAAAGATACAAGAAGTTTGTTCCTCTGAATAAATGCTGGTTAACAAACTCAGATGGCCTGGTCATATTAACTAACAACCCCCTTCCTGTTTCTTGTAAGTTTCTACTTCCATGACTCTACTCAAGCCCCACTGCTCTCCCCTCCCTATTCCCTTGGTCTCCCTTTAAAACACTTCAGCACTTCAGCATAGATCCATGTTGAATTACATTCACACCAGACTCTTTTCCCTATTGCAATAGTAATACTGAATAAAACCTGTCCTCACCACTTAACTAACATAGCTTGGTTTATCTTTGACGCTGATAATGTTGAGTATTTTTTTAGATGCTTTTTGGCCATTCATCTATCTTCTTTTGTGAAGTGTCTGTTTATACCTTAGTCATGTATTATTGCCAACTTATTATTGCATTGTAAGATGTTTCATATATTCTGAATACAAGTCCTTTTTCATATATATGTTGCAAATGATTTATGCCAGTCTGTGGCATGACTTTCATTTTCTTCATGATGTCCTTAGAAGAGCAAAATGGTTTTTTTTTATTTTGATGAAATTTAATTTATATATTTTTATTTTATGGTTTTATATTAGGGTTCTCCAGAGAAATAAAACCAACAGAATGTGTGTGTGTGTAGGTATAGACCTATAGAACATATATACCTACACATACATATATCATGTTGGTTCTATGTCTATCTATATATAGATATATACATATGTATACATGTAGATATAGATATACTAAAGGCCCAGTGCACAGATTCGTGCACCTTGAAAGGAACTGTGGGCCACGAGGCTGCAGTGGGCACAGGGGCGGGTCTCAGCCCATCCTCTGTGCCCCTGCCCAGCCCCTCCTGCCACTGCCCCCAGGCCCCTGTCTGCCAGCAGCCCCGCTCCACTGACACCACTCCCACCCGCTGATGGCACAGAGTGATTGGGACTGGCCCCAGCAGCAGGTGCAAATGGAGCCAGCACTGTCAGCAGGTGTAAGCGGTGGCTGCTGCCCTGATCACCCCTCAGGAGCAGGGGAAGGGGGAGAAGCCCTTGGGGGTGATCAAGGCCTGCAGCTGCTGCTTGCACCCACTGATGGTGCCAAGTGATTGGGACCAGCACTGGGTGCCAGCAGCAGGGGCAAGTGATGGTTCCAGTGCCGACTGCGGATGCAAGTGGGTCTGGCGCCAGCAGTGGATGCTAGTGCCAGGCAGGACTGTGGTGCACAGGAGCAAAGAATTTTCAGTAACCACCAGAGGCTCACTCCAATGAAAGCACCAGTGTCCCACCTTGGTCTGGTGCTCTCTCTCAGCTTCTCCACCATCCCGCCAAGGCCAATGCCTGCCATGTTCCACACATGCCACCTCGTGGTCAGCACACAACATAGTGACCGGTTATTAGGTTGTTCCACTGTGTGGTCTATTTGCATATTAAGGATATATATATATATATATATATATATATATATATATATATATTTTAAAGAATTATCTCACATGTTTGTGGAGACTTGACGAGTCCAAAATATGTATCTTTAAAAAGCATAATGGGCCCTAACCAGTTTGGCTCAGTGGATAGAGCGTCAGCCTGAGGACTCAAGGGTCCCAAGTTTGATTCTGGTTAAGAGCATGTACCTTGGTATCGGGCACATCTCAGTGGGGGCGTGCAACAGGCAGCTGATCAATGTTTCTAAATCTCTATCCTTCTCCCTTCCTCTCTGTAAAAAATCAATAAAATATATATTTAAAAAAAATAAAATAAATAAAAAGCATAATGGTTGCCCTAAGCGGTTTGGCTTGGTGGATGGAGCATTGGGCAGACTGAAGGGTCCTGGGTTTGATTCCGGTCAAGGGCATGTACCTGGGTTTCGGGCACATCCCCAGTAGGTGTGCAGGAGGCAGCTGGTCGATGTTTTTCTCTCATCAATGTTTCTAACTCTCTATCTCTCTCCCTTCCTCTCTGTAAATAATCAATAAAATATATTTTTTAAAAAGCATAATGGTTATATCAAGTCAGATTACAGTGAAATAGTTGGATAATACTAACTTATAATTAGTCTAACTCTATACAGTTTGTTTTCCCAGGATCTGTACACACTGAAATAAATTATCCCTTGCTCCCTTGTCACCTGACCAAACTCACATTTGGCTGATGACTGACAGCCAAGTTGAGGCACAAAGAAGAAGTAAAAGAGAAGGGCAGGGCTCTGATATTTAATGGAGATGCTATGGAAGCCTTGGATAGAGGCAACAAAATGTTAATAGTCGGGGAAGGAGAGGGGAGGGGGCTCTCTATCTCGTGGCATTCAGAGCCCATTTATCATATAAACACGTAAGTCCTGGCGCTACATGAAAGCACTAGTTTCATTACTTTGAATAATTTGTGAATAGGAACCGTAATTCCTGGGAAGAAATCCAAAAGGTACATTTCATAAGAGGGCAATTTTCTCAAATCTTAGATATTCCAGAAAAGGGAAACTAATCAAAGATGCATCTTTTTAAAAATAAAAGATTTGAGCTGTACAAATGTGGGTCACTTCATTTTGAATGGTGGGTGAATGCTCAACACAGCAGAGTTGTTCTGGGGGAGATGCAATTCAATGTTAACAACATAATTCTCTTTTAATACATGTTCAACGACCCTCAGCACACGCAGGAGAACCATCTCTGGACGAGGACACCTTGCATTGAGGTTTGGGTCCTGGTTGTGCTACAGACACAGAGCAAGCTACTGAAGGACAAAACATTGACCCCTCCCCAGCCCCCATTCTAAGCTGATCCCTCCACAAGCCACCTTCACACTTATCATTGTAATAAATTAAGAATACTACATCCTTGAAAGAGAGGTTTTAAATAAATATTAAAATCAGAAAACCTAGCAAGGTGGGTACTGGTACCTGCACTTTTCTAATGAGAAAATTCAATGCAGGTAAATGAAGTGGTTTCCCAAAGTCATACGCCTCGTGTAAGTCCAGGAGTAGACCACAAGTCTCATTTCCAAGCCACAACTTTACACATTGCATTACTTTTGTTAAAAACAAACTCCTCACCCTAACCTGTTTGGCTCAGTGGATAGAGCGTCGGCCTGCAGACTGAAAGGTCCCAAGTTTGATTCTGGTCAAGGGCATGTACCATGGTTGCGGGCACATCCCCAATGGGGTGTGTGCAGTAGGCAGCTGATCGATGTTTCTCTCTCATCGATGTTTCTGACTCTCTGACCCTCTCCCTTCCTCTCTGTAAAAAATCAATAAAAAAAATTTAAAAAATAAAAATAAAAACAAACTCCTCTTTCCCGCCACTCATTAGATCTTATTGCGTACCTAAAGTATGCCAGGCATTATGCCACGGCTATGCCTACACTGGTGAGTTAGACATAATCCTTGCCCCTATAATCCTTGCACCATAATCCTTGCCCTAATAAGGAAGAACTCTGATAAGACGTGAATAAATGCTAACTGTGTGCTTCTAGTTCTTTCACACATCTGCAATTATGGAAACAAAGCACCTTACAAAGATATCTCCCAAGACCAGCAAGTATTCCTAAGGCTCCAAGCAGTAGTTTAAATAAGTCTTATTAGCTCCTACAAGTTTGAGAGCTGGTCTTTAATGATGAAAGATAGTGTTGGATTTGCATAGTTTTGATTGGCATAGTTATCTTTGCCAAAAATTTGCATTACTTGCTAACTAGTTTCACCCGAAAATCTCAATTTTGAGCTTTTTGAAAATGTAGATGAAACTGGCCCCACATTGCCACATTGGCAGTAAAAGGCTGGAACTGAGTGGTCGTTTTCCCTTTTTGATAATAAAGCAAATGGGTCTCCGGTTTACCAGGGGCCACCTCTCCTTTCATTGACTTCACCTACTTTATTCATTTACTTTTCCTGCCTGGACATCCGCCCAATTTTCTTCTTCTCAACTGGTTGCCACTGCATTAAATCCTAAAAATTCTTAGTGATTCTGTCAAGGCCTACAGGAGAATTCTTCTGCAGGAGAATCTTTCTGAGATTCAAGTGAAGAGAACATGCTCTCTAAAAGGAATGTAAAACTATTTTTGCAGATATGTTCTTTCAGGGTTTTTCTTATTTCCCATAAGATTTAGATACAAGTCCATGGAAAACTGAGTGAGAGTGTCTACCAGTCAGGGTTCAGTGAGAAAACAGCAGCCACGTACATGATTTTCATCTAGAGAATTTAATATAAGGAACTGGTTAAATAGGTACCGGAGGTTCAAGGAAGCAAAAGGGCACACCAAGGTAATACGGAGAAAGTATTACCCAGGGAGAAATTATTACGCAGGGCCCAGGGAGAAAGGTTTGGATGTTCACAACTCAGAAGCCTGACCGAGGAGATACACAAAGCTAGGACTTGACCTCTGAGGAGCACGCCCTGCACCTGCCTTTGGCGCCTTTCGGGGGCATTGGTAACCAGCGGGTGCCGCTGGGTGAAGTGCTATCTCGTAGAAACACAGAGTCGAGCACTCTCACCCCCCTCTGGTGCTTTCTATGTTGCAGAGCCGTCCGAGTGCCAGCGTGTGGGTCTAGAACACAGAGATTTGGAGGTGAGGAGTAAGAATTCACTAACCAACATGGACAAAATGTGGTCCTCAAACTGCCCTTCTTTGTAGCAACTGAGGCTTTGTTGTAGGACAACTTGTAACTCTTGGCTTTTCTTCCCTCAGGTTGAGTTTTCTCTCAGGGTGGTCCTCAGCCCCTTATACAAACACATTTCTGGAAGATCTGCCAAACCCACAGGGATTACCAGACCTCTCTGACTCCCAAACTACACAAACAGAGACCTTGCTACACAAACAATCACAATATTAATTAAGGGTGCATGCAGCATGCAGCGGTGAAAAATTCCAAGAAGATGTGACATCTGACCAACTCCTAGGACAATTCAGAGTTTACCAGGGGAAGAGGAGCACGTGAAGGGGAAGAGGGGTAGTGCAGGGGAAGCGGATCATGAAGCAACCTGATCTGCTCCTCCCTTCCCCTTTCTCCTCCAAGAAGAGCAGGTTGCTGTGCTGCTGCCTGCAGCCCTCAAGCCTGTGGCTCATCCTGCCTTTGCCCATGTTGGAACGCTCCCTGCCTCTCCCCTCATCTGCCCCCTGGTCCTCTTTGAAAACCCCTTTTTGATGTCACCAGCCCAGAGGAATCTCCTGCATCCACAGGTAGAGTGACTCACACTCTTTGAAGCTGCTTCTTTTCTATGGCTCCCATTGTTCAACTTAGGCAATCTAGTCATTGTTCTGATTCTACCTTCCCAGATATATAATAACCATTTGTGAGAAAAGATGTTTTCATTTTAAATCTCTCCTCTGTTTGATGCTTGATGCTGATCATTGTTGACCGTCAGTAACAACAGTAATGAAACATCTTGTATGCCAAGAGAAGGAAAGTCTGGCTTTTTGCCTTGAGGGGAAAAGAAATCTCTCTGTCTCTCAGTCTCTCTCTTTGTCTCTCTATCTCTGTCTTGACCTCCTTCTCTTCAAATGGGATGATGTACACATAAGGCCCTGGCTTGATGGGTTAGTTGCATTACTGGTACATCAAAAGGTTGCAAGTTCGACCCCTGGTTTGGGGGCATATGGGAGGCAACCAATTGATGTCTCTCTCTATCTCTCTCTTTTTCTCCCTCTTCCTCTCTCTATAAAATCAATAAAAGATATATCCTCGGGTGAGGATTAAAAAAACACAACAATAACTGTAAAACAATTCCTGGGTGAGATAACAAGAAAAACAAATCAGAAGTGTATAGAGAACAAGTGAAACTCTGACTCAGCCATTCCAAGCCCTGAGTTAACAGTCTCACGCACATCCTTCAATGCACACAGGTACTGGGAGTGACACTGCTGTGGCACTTGGGAAAGCAGGTCACTAATATCCATAAAATCTGAAATGCACACACGCTTTGATCTAACACTTACACGGCTCAGAATTTGTCTTACAGGTATACTTGAACACAATACTACGGGGATATTGTTCTTTGTAGTATTGTTTACAGTAGCAACAGTTGAGAAAGCTTAAAAGTCTGATTAATTACAGTGCATCCTAAGGTTAGAATATTATATAGCTATAAAGTATTGTGACATAGATGGATATAAAATGAGAAAAACCACTCACTGTCTAAAATAATGGCTATGGTATGGTGCTGTCTGTAATTTTTGATTACATATATTTTCACTGTATACTTATATAGAGAGAATATCTCTGGGAAGACACATGGGGAAACTTCATAGTAGCTGCCCCCAGGAGACAGAGTCTGGGGAACTAGTGAGTCAGAATGAGAGGGAGGATTGCTTCACTGTATACTCTTTGGCAGCATCTGACGCTTTTTTTTTTTTTTTCACCATACAGATTTAGTTATTTTTCAATAAAAGAAAAATCATGGGGAAAATTTTGCCAATCTGATTGAGATGAAAACTATGCTCATTGTTTGTCTTTGAACGTCCCTGACAAAAAGGAAGGCTGAACACTTTTCTCATGTTCTATGGCCATTTGCATTCCCTCTTCTGTAAAATGCCTATTCATATCTTTCACCCATTTTAAAAAATAGAGTTAACTTTCTTATTAATTTTTAGTAGCTATTTGAATATAAGATATATTAACACCTTACCTCTCATATATTGCAAATATTTTTTCTAGTCTATTATTTTTCTTTTTATATTGTCTATATAATGACTTTTGCCATTCAGAACTTTGTAATATACAGGGATGGGCAAAAGTAGGTTTACAGTTATTCATATGGAAAAAGACATGCAGGTTATGATTATTACAATAGCTTTATTAACTCAAAAGAATGTCACTCACAACTGTAAACTTACTTTTGCCCAACTCCATATGTAATTTACATATGCATATGTAAACTTGTTATGCATATTTATTATTTACGTATATGTTTATATTAATAAATCCATCTTTTTCTCCCCTCTTTCTTTTTTTTTTTTTTTGTTAATCCTCACCAAAGGATATGTTTGTTATTGATTTTTTTATTTTAAAGAGAGTGGTGGAGAAGGTAGGAGAGGAAGAGGGGGGGAGAGAGAGCAAGAGAAAAACCTCTATGTGAGAGAGACATATCGATTGGTTGCGTTCTGCATGCGCCCCAACCAGGGCTGGGAGATCAAACCTGCAACCCAACATGGCCTTGCCCAGGAATCAGACCTGCCACCCTTCCATGAGCAGGCTGACGCTCTAACCACTGAGCATGCCAGCCAGGTCTCCCCCTCCTCCTTAAGGAGGCCTCCCTCAATGGTAAATTAGGGAAATATCATTTTTAATATTTAAATCTTTAATCCACCCAGAATTATTTTTTTATTATGTGATTCAGTCAATTTTTTAAAAAGCTTTCCCCCCCTACCAATGAATTGGAAGGCCAGCCATCATACATGAACTTTCCATGTGTGTTAGATAGCCTTCCTTCAGTCCCCAGATTCATTCTTTGCTCAGCCCTGCATTGCAAGGAACTGACTGACACCCTAGGGCCTGCATCACCTGGGTTCTCTTGCTTCCTAATTTTTAATCAGCTTTGGTTAGGAGAGAACCATTGCAATATTTTCCCACCGTCCTTCCTTGCTTTGTCATCAATGTGCTTAGACCTTCCAATTGGTCCCCTTACCCTGCCTACACTTTTATAGATAACCATTATAGATAACCATCCTCTAAGTTCTGCTTCTAGTTTCTTTTGAGTGTACCTTTTGTTTTTAGACAATGTCTTTTGTTGTGTCTTTTTTATACACTTTGATTATGGCAGTTGGAATATATTTTAACATGTACCCAATTTACTATCTGGTTGAAATATTTTTCTCTGATTCTTCTACTCTTTCAACATTTTCTTATAAATTTTAACATGTTCATTTTCCCACATGAAATAATAATCTGGTCAGTTAAAAAAAAAAAGAACTGATGATTAAAATTTCACTAAATTTGGATATCAGTTGGATCTAGATTAATCTTAAAATGCAGTTTTTCCTCATTATTAAACACTAGAGGCCCAGTGCATGAAATTCATGCATGGGGATGGGCATGTCCTTCAGCCTAGCCTGTACCCTCTCCAATCTGGGACCACTTGAGGGATGTCTGACTGCCCATTTAGGCCCAGTGAGATCAGGCCTAAACAGGCAGTCAGACATCCCTCTCACAATCCAGGACTGCTGGCTTCTAATCACTTGCCTGCCTGCTTTCCCAATTGCCCCTAACTATTCCCCTGCCAGCCTGATCACTCCCTAACCACTCTCCTGCCAGCCTAATCAACACCTAACTGCTCCCCTGCTGGCCAGATTACCCCCAACTGCCCTCCCCTGCTGGCCTGGTCACCCATAACTACTCTCCCCTGCAGGCCTGCTCCCCTACAACTGCCCTCCCCTGCTGGCCTGATCACCCACATGGGTGACTCTTCATGGCAGGCCATCTTGTGTCCACATGGGGGAAGCCATCTTGTGTATTGGAGTGATGGTCAATTTGCATATTACCTATTTATTAGATATGATAGTACTGCTCAGTATTTTCAAATACCTATTATAAACCTAAACACAATATATACAAAGCAGGTCAAGCTAATTACCATCCTTCCAAAATTTGTTTTTTATTTTTTAATTTCCTCTCACTTGATGGTATTCAACAATTACACATGCTCAAAACCTAATGTCATTTACACTTACTCTTTCTCACTCCCACATCCAAATGGCTTTCAAGTCCTGCTAATACTAACTGAAAAATATCTACCAAATTCTTTCCTCATCCATCTCAAACCCTCATCAAGCGTTCTTATCAGCTCTTGAATGAACTGTCATTTATGTCCCTTAATTGTCTTCTAATCTCCATTCTTCCTATATCTACCTTTCACATCATCTCCAGAGTGAGAATTTTAAAATACAGATGTGAAAGTGTCATTCTTCTGTCGAAACTTTCAACAGTTCCAATGCAATAAAGACAAACATCTTTTATATTCTTGCCCCAATCTATCTTTCTAGTCCCCTTTTCTCCTATTTACTATTCCCTCCACAAAACACACACACACACACACACACACACAATCACACGTGCTCTACCCACATGGGATTGCTTATAGTTTTAAAACATCCAGCTTCTTTTCTTTGAAAATGCTCCAGGCCTGTTTTGTCCTATGTGATAGATACTAGCCACATGTGGCTATAAGCACTTAAAACAGGTCTAGTCCAAAACTGAGATGTTACTGTAAATGTAAAATACACACTGGATTTCTGGATTTCAAATACTTTGTACCACAAATTAATATCAAATGTCTCATTAATACTGTTTTTTTAAAAGTATTATATATTGGCCCTAACTGGTTTGGCTCAGTGGATACAGCATTGGCTTGTGGACTGAAGGGTCCCACATTCAATTCCGGTCAAAGGCATGTACCTTCGTTGCAGGCACATCCCCAGTAGGGGGTGGTCAGGAGGCAGCTAATCAAATGCTCTCATTCATCGATGTTTCTAACTCTCTATCCCTCTCTCTTCCTCTCTGTAAAAAAATCAATAAAATATATATATTTTTTTAAGTATTATATGTTGATTTCTGGGTTCTTTGTTTTGTTCCATTGATCTGTCAAGTGCCCATCAGCAGATGAGTAGATAGAAAAGCTGTGGTACATTTGCACAATGGAATACTATTTGGCTGGAAAAAAGAAGGGACTCTTACCATTTGCAACAGCATGGATGGATCTGGAGAGTATTATGCTAAGTGAAATAAGCCAGTCAGAGAAAGATAAGTATCACATGATCTCACGCATGTGGAATCTAATGAACAAAATAAAGTGATAAACAAAATAGATCCAGAGACATAGAAGCATGGAACAGACTGATGAATTTCAGAGGGAAGGTAGGGGAGAGGGGAGGGGAGGGGTAGAGTGACTAACAAAAGAACTTATATGCATAGCCCATGGACACAGACAATCGTGTGGTGAAGGCCTGGGGCAGGGGCGAATGCTGGGTAGAGAGGATCAATGAGGTGAAAAAAAACAAGGAGACATCTATAATAGTTCAAACAATAAAGATAAATTTTTAAAAAGAAATATGAAAAAGTGATACCATCTGCATAAAAGAAATAGCCTCTTTTGAAAAAAAGAGTGTTAAAACTAGAAAGTATGCAATGAAAATATGGCTAAACGGCAATCAATCATTTAAGGGAACCATAAATGGCCATCGGGGTTCTCTGAAGACTGATTAAGGAAATTCATATTTTATAATTCTATCTCAGCATACCACTGCCTCCCCCAAAGCCAACAGTAGTTTCTTCACAAAGTAGCCAATCTGCATGAATGTTAATGGACAGTTTAATATGAATTGATGAGCTACATCACAGAATATTTAGACAGAAATAAAATAAGCAATGAGCATTTACTTAGCACAGTAAAAAAAAATTATATGATGATAATGTAATGGATAATATAGTGGAAATTATAACAGTTGATTATTGGGTTAAATAAAATGTATTCTTGAAATTAATTTTATCTGTTTCTTTTTACTTTTTCAAATGTGCCTACTAGAAATATAACATTTTCTATGTGGCTTATATTACATTTCTTTTGCTCAGCACTGCTCTCATCTATGTTTTTCTCCTGATAAAAATCTCATTTGTGCCCTGACCAGTTTGGCTCAGTGGGTAAAGCGTCAGCCTGCAGACTGAAAGGTCCCAGGTTCGATTCCAGCCAAGGGCATGTACCTTGGTTGCAGACACATCCGCAACAGGAGGTGTGCAGTAGGCAGCTGGTGGACATTTCTCTCATTGATGTTTCTAACTCTCTATCCCTCTCCCTCTTCTCTGTAAAAATCAATAAAATATTTTTTTAAAAAATAAAAATCTCATTTGTGTCCTGGCCAGTGTGGCTCAGTTGGTTAGGGCATCATCCTGTGCACTGAAACATCACAGCTTTGATTCCTAGTTGGGGGCACACGCCTAGGTTATGGGTTCAATCCCCAGTTGGGGTACCAGTTTACATTTTTCTTTCTCCCTCTCCCTTTCTCTAAAATCAATAAAGATTTTTTTTAATCTCATTTGTACTTAAAATCCTATTTCAGATGTACCTCCTCTGTGAAGCCTTCTCAGCTTCCAGTCCAGGTACATTGAATCATGTCCATCCATGTTCCCATGGCACTGTATCATTCTTCTAACATAGCACTTATTTTATTCTAATGGAATTGTTTGTCTGCCATTGCCATTTTATTTACTCACTAGGGGCCCGGTGCACAAAAATTTGTGCACTCGGGGTGGAGGGAGTCCCTCAGCCCGGCCTGTGCCCTCTCACAGTCTGGGACCCCTCAGTGGATGTCCTATGATGGCCCCAGTCTGCCAGGCGCCTTTTGTGTGTGTGTGTGTGTGTGTGTGTGTGTGTGTGTGTGTGACCACTGGGGACCTGCCCCCAGCTGCAT
>PVJC01028621.1:0-22432 GCA_004026665.1 Murina feae
GACTCCCTCCACCCTGAGTGCACAAATTTTTGTGCACCAGGCCCCTAGTAATAATGATAAAGTTAATTAATGAGTAACCTAAAGAGATGAGATAAAATCCAGAAAATAGAAATAAAGAACCTTGGAATGAATAAAGAATAATAATAGATATATTAATACTGATAGTAAGGTAAAAACTCTTTATGAAGAGGGTTATTAAATGCTCACATTTCATTGTTATGCATTGCTACTCAAAAATAAGTTAATAACTTCTTCAGTACAGTATGCTACATAGACCACCAGGAAAGAATACTGAAGATGTAAGGAACAGGCAATGTACAAGCCATGCTCCAGGGCAGGAACAAAAGCCACTTCAGGTATTTCTAGCAGAAAGGAATATGAGAGATGACACTGAGTTCTTTCAGAATCTTTGGAATGGCTGGGAAATGGAGTCAGGGAGCCACAACAAAGCTTTGCCTTGAAGGTCATACTGGTGAGGCCAGGATCTAAATTTTTCTCTCCTGGGAACTTACTGCTGACATCAGAAGCACCACACCCATGAAGCTGGTGACTAGACAATGACATGTGAATTCTGGGCAATGTCAACACCACACACACTGGAGGCCACTAGTCCACCAGCCCCACTACAGAAAGGGGGCAAAACGGGTGCTATGCACCTAATTTGTACCACCCAATTCACATGAAGGGACTGGGCAAAAAGCAAGTTTTAGTTTCCCCACCACTCCGAAGAGAAGGGCAGGATGGAGATCGAAAGAGCCTCTGTAAGCATACAAGACTAACAAGTTGCTAAAGAAGAAATAGGAGTGGGAAAATATATTTAATTTTACTTCTCATTAAAGAAATATAAATTTAACCAAAATAAATTTAATTTCATTCCAATATTTTAATGATAGTTCCTGCAAAGAGTTCAATGAAATGAAAATTCTCATGCAATTTGCCATAAGTATCTAGAGCCTTAAAAATGATTCCATCTTTTGATGTAGTAATTTACTTCTAGAAATATCTCTTAATAAATGATGTGGTATTCAATATGTGATCAGAAATATTGGCAATGGGAGAAAAATAGGCAGCTTTACTTTTAAGTGTGAAAATTTAGAAAATAATGTCCCACAAAAGAATATTAATAAGTTATACTACATCCATACAATAGGTTAATCTAAAGCTTTGTAATGATATTAGAAAGTGCTCATATTCAGTAAAAACAAGTAGGACACATAAATATTTATAAAAAGTCAACCTTTTAAACTATTCACAAACTTGATGTACTAGAGAGATAATTAAATGCTCATTTTTAGTACTTTGAATTTTTCAGATATTCTACAGTGAAACTGCATTTTCTTTAGAACTATTAAAAATAAACAAAAATTATCATTAAAGATGAAAACAATCTTTTAGGAAATTAAGGTTACTTTTTCTCTTTTTAATTTGAAAATGTACAAATCTTTTTAATGGATTAAGGATTTTATCTCAATTTACAATTGGGAATTAACATGCCCTTGATTTTTGGAAGTTGTATTTTCAACATGTCATGGAGGGGGTAGCGGGAAGGGACTGAATCTTGGCAAAAATATTACTTAAAGTTCACAGCTATAATACTTCCCAGCCACTTCAATATGTGGCTTTCCTCACATAAGACTCTAGTCAGCAAATCCATTTGACACATTTGTTCCTACATTTTCTTCAACAGTTTAAATTGTTATAAATTGGAAATTTTTGAAGGGAAAAATAATAAGTGAGACATCTCCACGTGTAAGATAATATATTCCTCTTTTAGCAAAACTCTCATGAAAATATGAATCGACCAGTTGTCACATTTTGTTAAGTGTTCTTAAGAAAATGGTTTCAGGAAATAGTGAATACTAATCCTTCCAACTTTGAGACAATTTCCCAGGAACTGGGCAAAGCCAGGGTGCTCAAATGAGAACCAAGAACAAAAGTGGAGCAGAGCACTGCTTTAGCAAGTATGTCGGCACTAGAACCCAGGCAGCAACACCCACCCGTGGGTGTTCAGAGCCCCCTCTTTTCTGTGGGCCTTTCTCCTCTTCACGTGTTCACAATACCTCCCCTGCACCCCAGTGAGCAAGCCCACATATCCAGCGCCTCAACTAACCAGGCACATAGTCTCCCGCTGCTGACTTCCTTCAGCCTTCCAAGTGCCTGCTGAGGTGAGGACATTGCAAACACACACACACGCATGCACACACAGCTTCAGCCACATCTTCCTCTGTGTCCAAGATCTTGATTGAGCCTTTCCCAGACCATTTCTAGGTTTTCTGGCCGCCTTTTGTTATGTGCATGACAATTAATTCGCATTAACTAAAAGCAAGATAAGAACTACAAATAAAACGTCATCTTTAGTGTCATTGTATTTCATTTTGCGAAGCTCCTTTTAAGAACTGTCCGTGTTACATGTTCCAGAGACTCCTGGCTTTGACTGAGGCAGCGTTCCAATAAACAGGCGGACTCTGTCACCAGCCTGGGAACAAAATGGATACACTTGCTCTCGATATTAGCCCTGGCACAGTCCTGCTCACCAGGAGTTTGCGTAGTTTGGCGGATAGTGCTGCCTTTCATAAAAAGCTGAGATGATTGTTTCCACATATAGCATTACAATTGTAAAAACAGAAATGCAGTTTTCCAACACTCCATTTTTCTCATTTTCTAACACGCCCTTGAATTAAACCATCATAGTTGATCGATCAGAATCACTCTGCCTACTTATGTACAATTGTAACTGTATATTGCTACAATAATGGAACCTAAAACCAGGGTGTAGTCTCATTGGAACAAAAGAAGCTTTCCTCATCGTGAGAATTTTACTTCAGTCACAGGCCTCTGTGCACCAAATTGATTAGATTTCTTGTAAAAAAAAAAAAAAAAGCTAGCTGCCGTTGCAATCCAAAATAATAGACGGTTGACAAGTGACACTAATCGTAGCCAATAAAACAGCTCCAGGAAAATTTTCCCAAATGCTTTGTAAATTGATTATCTATAATACCCTATGATAAATTGACCCATAATGTCATCTGATGGCTATTTATTTAGGCATAAATTCCATCTGGGGAATTTGAGAAACAAAATCTCAGCACTTCAGTGATGATGGTAATACATTTCACCGTCTTCTAGAATAGCAGATATTAGTGTGGTTTACTAAGCTTTGTCTTTGCACATTTGCCCTAAAACAAGACTTTTACTAATATTAGCTTGGTCAAGAGGCAAACCTATTCTGAGTAGAAACATGATAGAGTCTCTAGCAGGAGCTCAAACTGATTACTTCCTGCCCACTCTCACACACACACACACACACACACACCCCAAAAAAAAGAAAAAGAAAAAAATTCAACATCCTGGTTTGCCTTTTTCATTATCAGGAAAAATATAGCCCAGGCTTCTGTGGTCAAATGAGTCTTCTTGAAATTGACCAATTCAGTTACCACCAAGACCAGTTCTTTCTTCCATCATCTCTTTCACCATCTATTTCTTTGCACTCCCGCAACCCAAAGACAAGTTCTGTCATTATTCCCCATTCATCCTCAATACTGTTGTCCTCTTTCACTTGGCCTGTTTACCTCCAGATATCCCCTCCATTCTGCCTTGTGAATTCCACACAGATCTTTTGTGAGGGGTCCCTCCACTATTTATAACTCTTCAACGGGTCTCTCTTGCCAAGAATAACAATTTTCCAATTGTTTTGCCACTGTGACATATGAGTGTACTCTACAAGCTAGAGCATGAATAAGATACATAGTCTGACTCCAGTACCCAGCTCTGTACATACCATATTTGCTTGGTGCTTCCAGCCAGAACTGGTTCCTTCCCCTTATGCACTCTTATTTTATTTTATTCACTTGGAACACACCACTCATTGCTGTATGTGGACAATATTTATATATATGTATTATGGCAGGCCGGTTTAAACAATGGCCTCCAATGATTCCTGCTTCCTGACATTCATGACCTTGCATAATCCTCTCCTGTTGAGTGTGCGCTAGACGTAGTGCCTTGCTTCAAATCACAGAATACAGCAAAAGCAATTGGATTCCATTTCTTGATTTAATTATGAAAGACTATAACTTTGTCCAGCTAGCAGACGCTCTCTATTGCCTTCTCAACTTGTACACTTTGATAAAATGAGGTGTCATGTTGAAGAGGACCGTGGGGTGAGGCACTGAAGGTTGACTGAGGCTAAACTCCAAGGAGGAACTAAAGTCCTCAATCAGTAATTCTGCCCTGGAGTAACTAAATTCTGCCAATTAAGCGAGTAAGCTTGGAAGTGGACCCTTCCCCAGTTAAGCTTTCAGATGAGACCAGGCTTTGGCTGACACCTTGATTTCAGCCTTGTGGAGACCCTGAAGCATAGGACTCAGCTAAACCATGCCTGGATTCCTGACCCACAGAAACTGTGAGATAACTGCTTTAAGCAGCTAAATTTAGGAACATTTTGTTGCACAGAAGTAAATAAAATACATCTATCTTGTTTCACCTATTTAACTATAGCCACCACCAGGCAGAAACTGAATAGTAAAACTAGGTGTGAGCACAGTACTGAGTGTAAATATTAACAAACAATAAATGCTAATCTATAACAATCTATAATAATAAAAGCATAGCATGCTAATTAGACCAGCCATCTTTCTGGACAGCCTTCTGAACAAAGCCGGGGCTGCAAGGGAAGCCTGGGTCCCGGGTGCTGGCCAGTGACCAGAGGGGAGCCCGGGTCCCTGGTGGCAGAGGGAAGCTAGTGCTGGCAGCTGGGGGAAGGAAGGCCTATTCTTGCATGAGTTTCATGCATTGGGCCTCTAGTCCTATTAATAAAAGCCTATGTGGTCATCATGTCCTCACACTGTGATGCCCTCACACTACAATGAGCCATCTCCAAGAGGCTACATGAACAGCAGGTGCACATGGGTGGGTGGGGCTGCTTGCAAGCACGGGTGGGTGGGAGCTTGACACTGCATGTGTTGCACTGTGGCGGGTTCTGCAGCTCCGCATGGTGAGGCCTGGGGTCTATCTCTTTGGGGCAATCAATCTTGGGGCTCCCGCACTATGAGAGGGTACAGGCCAAGCTGGGGGATCCCCCCCCATGAGTGCATGAATTTTGTGCACCAGGCCTCTAGTGTGCAATAAAGGCTAATTGGCAGAGTGGCTGAATAAATGCCTTCATTAAGGCAATTTTCCCAATTGTTGTAGAGAGTAATTATCATTTAACGTTTTCTAACACATGAATTACATATAAGGTTTATGCTGTATTTTAATGTCAGACACTAAGGTCTGAATATTGCCTATTTCTCTACTCATTGGCATGTCTTCTTTTGCTCTTAACAAAGATGTGTTCATATATCTTATCTACTTATCTAAGGTAATATAATTCACAGAATGATAAATAATAACAAACTCAAATTCATTTTTGAAGGTTGATATCAAACAAATAGAAGTTTCTTCTATGATATAAATATGTTCAAATAATAAAAGGAAAAGAATGTCATCTGTGTCACTTAGGATGTGGAGCTGCAAAAACAGAAAATGAAAACCAATTCATGGCAAAGATGCATTTATTTCTTACATTAATAAAGCTGTTGGCTTCAGGATTAAAATTTAAATTGGTCACCAAGGACCCAGTATTTCTGAAAATTTCTATTCTGCTATTCTCAGAATAGCTCCCTCATGGTTATAAGGTAGCTGCCAATAATCTAACAGATACATAACCAGAAATAAGAATATCCAGTGGGAGAAAAGCATCTCTTCCTGTGTGACTCTCTTTCACCATCAAAGAATCCTTTCCAGGATGCATCCAATAGATTCCCCCTTTGCATCTCAGTGAACACAGTTGGGTGGTATAACACATTCTAAATAAAATCCTGATAGGGAAGGGTTGGGTGCCTGGAGAAAATCCGGTTTCACAAGCAAGGAAGTAGGGAGATGTTTGTTTACATGGACAAAAGATGACAAAGTAGCACATAATTGGTCACAGAAACCACATAATTGGTGTTCACACAGATTCAGCAAAAGAGATAATTATTGTCACCTTGAGTGGTTTGGGATTATGATAAAAGACTTACAAATTAGGATTAAATCTATCCATTTACAAAAATTGTCTACCTTTCAACTATCTTAAACTTTGCAACTATAGTCACAGGACAGTTCTTTTCTTAGTCATTTATGTTTTGAATACGGGACAATGTTATGATCTTAAATATAATCATTTTTGTACTCTATACTAGTGGATTTGTAAAAATTCATCATGACATTATAATCAATTTTGAAATGTGTATTTTCCTAGGACACAAAGATGACAGAAGAATTACCTTCCCTTTGATTATATGCTCTTAATTGCCAAAGCTTGTAACTGGTTCAAACAAAAGAACAGAATGGGTTTCCAGAAACCTATGTTGCAACTGAAAGGCTTCTGGGAGAAGAAGTACACTTTGGGATCAGATAAGCAATTGAGTTCATTAACTTGTCTAGTTCCTACACTGAAAGGCACTGAAAGGCAGTACATCATGGTTATTAAGAACAAAGGATTTGGGCTCGGCCAGTATGGCTCAATAGTTGAGTGTCTACCTATGCTCAGATTGCAGGCTCGATCCCGTGGGGTGGGGGGTGGGGGGTAGGTAGGTGCAAGAGGCAGTCAATCAATGATTCTCTCTCATCTTTGATGTTTCTACTCTCTCCCCCTCTCCCTTCCTCTATGGAAAAAAAAAAAAAAAAAATATATATATATATATATATATATATATATATATATATATATATATATTAAAAAGAACAAAGGATTTGGAATCTAGATCTAGATTTGAATCTCAACCCAATACCTTATTAACAATACATGGTCTAACCTCTATAACCCAAATTTTCTCCATCTTTAAAATGGGGATCATCAAACCAACCTCAGAGGTTGTTAGGAAAGTTAAATAATGTCTGTAAAATACTTATCAGTAAACGCTCAGCGACTGTTGGTTATTGTTATTTAAGCTGTTCGAATAAACATTAGCCAATCCACCCCATTCACTGGTCTTCTCCAAATGTCCTTTACGGCTGTGCTGTGGGAAAAGATTAGGAGCTAAATTCTCTGATGTAGAAGTTTCATCACTGCCTCACTCACACTGGTTCCAACAGACCATGTCTCCCTCCTGCTGGCCAGGAAGCAAAGGCAGGAAGAAATTTCTACTCCCTGATAAACACATATCATGATTAAACAGATTGCTCACACCTTTGCCTCTTCATCCCTCTCCAGAGGGCACCAACCTCCTTTACACTACACTGACCAACCACCTGCGCACCGACATGCCAGCACTTTGGTTGGGGTTTGCTCTTCCAACCGAGGTTATTTATCTTTATCTTCTCCTCACTGGCCCTGGATGTGAGGATGCAAACATGCACGTGGCTTGCCCTGTCCTCCTCCAGGACCTGGCATTGCTGAAAACATCTTTAAACCTCGGAATATATTTTATTCTGCGGTTTCTTAAGCTGAGTCAGTAATACCCTCTTTGAACACTGAATAAGGTAGAGACAAAAGACTTGAAAAGGTGTTTATTTCATTAGCTTTCATTTAGCTTTCTAATTTAGTTTTTGTAACTGATGGATATGCCCTGGTGAATCACCTTTACTCAACTTTAAAGGAATCTGAATCTGGTGAGGCCCTCTCTTGATTATAAATTCAACCAGTTACATTGTTCTCACCCACCACTATCTGGGATTCTGATTCAGCATCCTACTTAGTAGGCTGCAAAGAGCACTGAGCTCAGGCTTCAGCTTCTTTGTGTGACATAATCCCCTGACTGGATACAAGGCGACAGCATTTCCTGCTATACTTTTGCTATTTGTGTGATTCTGTTCTATTTTTTTGTTCCAATTATCATTTCCCAATTCTTTTAATAAAACAGTAGTAGTATATTTGGGTAAGAAAGATTGATCACCATCCGTTTTCTAATGTGAAAAGTAATTTTGATTGTAAATACAAAGGTTAAAATCATAATTATTGAATCATCTTCTATGCCCTCACACATTGGACCAAAGCACAGACTTTTTTAGGCATCGTGCACTAAGTTAGAAGAGTAACTCATTTAAAAAGAATCATAATAGAAATATGAATGAACACATGAAAGTTCGTTGAGAACCTTTTGATGAAGAGCATAGTGAAACATTGAAAATAAATGGTGTGGGTGGAATATGGAAGTTAACTTGGGTAAAATATATAGTAATTCCTCACATCATTGGTAGGTTCTTGGAATTAAATTCTCATCTATGTTATAATGAAACAATGTTGAACGAAATGACATTATTTGAGGATCTATTGTACTTCAAACAGCGATAACTATGTCAGTGGAATTGTACACCAAGATTTTTTTTGAAAACTTGATGAGATATTTTAAAATCTGAACTACAATCAAGATCATATAGAAGGTAATGGGCCCATGCATATCATTCAAATATGAATAAAATAATTTTGCAAGATGTGTTGCTATAGACGTTGAGTAATTGTGTGATTGGAAGTCAAACCAACCTTTTAAAGGTGAGGGAAGAATTTTCTCTGGGGAAAGAATTCCTGTCAGTTTTCCTGGGAAGAAGTCAATCATAGGACAGAAATGAGAACTTAGCAGAGCTTGGATTAGAATAAGGAAATTCCATTTCCCTTTATCTAAGTGGGGAAGTCAGTGTGGTTGGGAAGTTCCAGACACCTGGTATATGTCTGGTGGAAGGAGAAGCAAGTACAAATGGCATGCTGGCCTCCACTACATGGAATCAGGCAGAGCCAGCCAGAAAAGGTGTCTAAATCTGCATCATTGTTATAAACTATTCTCTATATAGACTTTCTCTTCCTCTTTCTCCACAACTTTGAAGGGCTGGGTAAAATTACAGCCTGACTTCTACTGCCCACTAGAGGATAAGGAAGAGCTTACCTTATACTTGGATGGAGCTTTCTAAGTTCAGAGCAGTCTGTCTCACACACACACCACACACGTACACATATACATACATATACATGCACACAGAGCCAGAGTGACTGCAGCAGCCAAGGCCCCTCCGAACAGAGGCAGCAGCAGTGAGGCAGCAAGATAAGTGGGCTGAAGTCAAGGAACCCTGGGCACCACTGGTGAACTCCTAAGATGGTAAATAATTGAACTGCTGATTGGACCAGTTCAATCAGATGATTCAATTTAGTCAAGTTACAATTTAATCTTTCTTCTCCTATTACACTGACCTACTGTTTACTTACACTTACTGTATTAACTGACTCTTTCATGTTTTGTCTAGAGTCAGCCTGTGAGGATCGAGAATCACAAGGGATGACACCTCTCAGGCTTCTGAATGTTCCTCAGACTTTTCAAATCCCTCACACACCAGGGAAAGGTATTTTCCCCTGAGCTATTAACTCTTTCTGCTGCGATATTTCTATCATTTCTTGATACACGATAGAAATTGAAAGAAAACTGGTGAAATGACTATCTTTGATTTTCCAACTAGTTAGTGTCAAAGAGAGAGGGCTAAGTCTGAACCTGTATCCAGGAAAAATTGTCCTGGTGAGAGCTAAATGAAAGGTTAGTATTTCACTGGATTTTTTTTTTTTACATTTGTCACTTCATTTCCCCCTCAACATCATATGCATCTGAAGATAACAAAATGAAGATATTCAATTTATGTTCCCATCTTATCACCCAAAAATCCATTACAGAAGAATTCATGCTTCCTATAATTTGTAATTAAGCCTAGTTTATTTTCTTTTTTTAAAAATATATTTTATTGACTTTTTACAGAGAGGAAGGGAGAGGAATAGATAGTTAGAAACATCGATGAGAGAGAAACATCGATCAGCTGCCTCCTGCACACTCCCTACTGGGGATGTGCCCACAACTAAGGTACATGCCCTTGACCTGAATCGAACCTGGGACCATTCAGTCCCCAGGCCAATGCTCTATCCACTGAGCCAAACCAGTCAGGGAAGCCTAGTTTATTTTCATAAAATAAGACATGTATTTCAGTTTGCTTATGAACCTAATTTAGATTAGTAAAAGCTTATTACCAACAAAAGAGATATAGCTGAAATTAAATATTTTACTTGGAATGGTTCTGTATATTGCATATATGTTTATTTCCTGTATCTCCTGTGTACAAAAGTTTAAAAAATGTGTAGATGCAATTAAATGTAACATAACCCAAAGAATTTGGTCTACAAAGCTTATTAATTTTTTTGCATGTGCACACAAGACTTCATCCTCAAAACATATTTATTTTAATTTATATAAATTGCAATACAAAATTAAGTTAGCCATTGAAATATTGATGAGATTAGAAGGAGCAATCCAATGCTGTACATATATGAAAAAGTAAATAGGGTCAATTGCTTAGATGTTTGATACAAATAAGTAAACTGCCAACTCATAAGTCATGTACCTTTAAATTGTTTCCTTCTATCAGGGGCTGCATTTCACTTCCTTCATTGTTTTATGTTTTCCATCAGAAAGGAACAGCTATCATACAGAGGCAAGTCTCTCTTTACCTTTTGTATAGGATCAATTGCATTTCCAGGGCTAAATAATTCCCTAGAAATAATATGCCAGTGAGTGACACCTGCATGCTAGAACTCTTGGTTGTATAGTAAAGCTTGCTGCAGAATTTCAATCATGTGAAATCTTGGCGTGGCAATACCTGTGATCTGATTAAGTATAATTTTCTTAAATCTTAACCTCAGAAGTTAATTCCTTCTTGTTGTTCAAAACGACAGTCAAAGACTAAATCATGTGTAATGCCTTGACTGTTCAGAAAGTGAAGGAGAATTCCTAAGGATTAACTTAAGTCTTTCTTTCTTGAATGTTGTATGCCTGTAATCACCAAAAATCAGGGGAAGGAGGATCTTATTTTAGTATAAATGATCACTCAACATCTCTTATGTTTGTGGCAAAGTTACTCCTTTCCATATTGTATTTGAAACAACTTGAAATTTTTGGAATGACCTCCATTATTTAACAAATAATAAGAGCCTAGTAGTAGCAGGTAATGTAGCTGGAGCTGAAGAAACACACCAGAGAAGGCTATTGCTCTTCCAGAGATCACAGTCCAGGGAGACGAAAACAAGCAGTAAACAAGTAAACAAAGAAACCAGGAAACCAATTTCAGGAAATGGAAAGAGCTATGCCAAGAACGAAGTGGGTGGAAGAGAAGAGCTAGAAGAAGTGCTTTATAGGCTGAGCTGCACACCTAAGACCTGAATGATGAAGGAGCTGGCCTAATGAAGGCCAAGAGTGAAAGTAGCTGACATCTGAGGAGAGTGGATAGAAAGGCCCAGAAGTGTGAATGGGGTGGTCTGCTGGAGGTAAGAGGGAAGGAAGATTGGTGTGCCAGGAACATGGTGGAAACACTAAGACAGGAGATAGGACAGGCCCCAAGGTTACATACTTATCTTCAATCCCCAGCTCCACTGAAATAAGAATTCTCATAGCACTTTACTGGTGGCGCAGCAGTCAATGAATGCAGCTAGTTGCTGCTTTGAACTGAACCATGTACCCTTCCCCCGACGAGACCCCCCCAAAAAAATCTCCTAGGTTGAAGTCCTAACCCCACTGCGACTCTTTAGAGATAAGACTTTAAGGAGGAAACTAAGATTAAATGAGGTCCTATGTGTGGGCCCTAATCTTACACAGTTGTTGTCCTTGTATAAGAGAAAGAGATGAGAGAGAGATATGTCACTTTTTCTGCATTCAAAGGGAGAAAAGGCAGTGTGAGTAGGAAGCTAAAAGGCATCTGTCTGCAAGCCAGAAAGAAAGGCTTCATTAGTGGGAATAGAGAGATCATACCTCAACATCATAAAAACCTTATATGACAAACCTACAGCCAACATCATACTCAATGGGCAAAAACTAAAACCATTTCCTCTAAGAACAGGAACAAAACAGGGATGCCCACTTTTACCAATCCTGTTTACATAGTGCTGGAAGTGCTAGCCAGAGCGATCAGACAAGAAGAAATAAACAGTATCTAAATTGGAAAAGAAGAAGTAAAATTGTCATTATTTGCAGATGACATGATATTGTACAAAGAAAACCCTAAAGACTCCATCAAAAAACTACTAGACTTAATAAATGAATTTGACAATGCAACAGGATACAAAATTAACACCCAGAAATTCATGGCTTTTTTATACATCAACTAGAGGCCTGGTGCACAAAAATCATGCACTCTCTGCTCTAAACTGTTTGGCTCAGTGGACAGAGCATTGGCCTGTGGACTCAAGGGTCCCAGGTTCGATTCCGGTCAAGGGCATATACCTTGGTTGTGGGCACAAACCCAGTAGGGAGTGTGCAGGAGGCAGCTGATTGCTGTTTCTCTGTCATCGATGTTTCTAATTCTCTATCCCTCTCCCTTCTTCTCTGTAAAAAATCAATAAAATATATTTTTAAAAAAGAAATCATGCACTCTGGGGGTTCCTCAGCCCAGCCTGTGCCTCTCTCAGTACAGGAGCTGTCAGTTGGACATCTTTAGCACTGCCATGGAGGTCAGAGAGGTTCCCACCATTGCTGCTATGCTCGCCAGCCATGAGCCTGGCATTGAGCATCTGCCCCCTTAGTGATTAGTGTGTATCATAGCAACCAGTCATTCAGCCATTCAATTGATTTGTATATTAGCCTTTTATTATATAGGACTAGGGACCCAGTGCATGAAATTTGTGCATGGGGGGGGGGTCCCTCAGCCCAACCTGCACCCTCTCACAGACTGTGAGCCCTCAGGAGATGTCCTACTAATGGTTTAGGCCTGCTCCCCATAGTTTTCTGCTCTCTGCAGACCTGCCTGCTTAATGCCACCACAGGCCCTGGTGTCTGCTCTCTGCGGGGGCCCTGTGGAGGACTGCTTGCTCCTTGCTGTGATGGCCAGGGGCAAGCAGGGCCCTGCTCTCTGCTCACTTGCTGGGGGGACATTCCTGCCCCTGGTCACTCGCAAGCACCGGCTCAGAGCACCTGGGTCCCAGGGATGTTCCCGCCCTGCCCCCAGCTGTTTGGCACCTGCACACATAGGCCCAGAGTGGCTGGGGGACATTCTGGGACCTTGGCCACTCTGGGCCTATGAGTGGGCCTACAGGCTCAGAACCACCTGGCTCCAGAGGACACCCATCCCCAGGACCCAGGTCACTTGGTGTGCACACAAGTGGCACCCCACCCCTGGCCACTTAGCTCCTGGATATGCAAATTAACCGTCTTTGTCGAGTTAATTTGCATACTCACTCCTGATTGGCTGTTAGGTGTCACAAAGGTACAGTCAATTTGCATCTTTCTCTTTTATTAGTGTCGATAATGAATTCACAGAAAGAGAAACTAAAAAAAAAAAAAAAAAATCCCAAAAAATATTAAGATACCTAGAAATAAACTTAACTAAGGAGGTAAAAGACCTGTGCTCAGAAAACGACAGGACATTCTTAAAAAGAGACAGAGGAAGACATAAACAAGTGGAAGAATATGCAGAACTAAAACAAACTCTCCAAAAATTCATATGGAATAAAAAAGACCCTGAACAGCCACAACAATCCTAAGAAAGAAGAACAAAGTTGGAGGGATCACAATACCAGGTATCAAGCTATATTACAAAGCCACTGTTCTCAAAACTGCCTGGTTCTAGCACAAGAACAGACATATAGACCAATGGCACAGAACCCAGAAATCGACCCAAGCCATTATGTTCAATTAATGTTTGACAAAGGAGGCAAGATCATACAATGAAGTCAAGATACTGTATTTTTCCGTGTATAAGGAATTATTTTTTTCTAAAATCATTAGACTAAAGATAGAGGGTCATCTTATACATGGAAGTCAGCTGAGGAGGTAGCCATGCAGGAGCATAGCTGTCTGTACCTTGTCAAACAGGTTTCTTCCAAACACAAGCCTTATTGTTACTGATGTCAGCCGATGCCATAATTGGAGGTGGAGGTGGATAGTGCACAGATGCAACAGGGACTGGAGTGTTCTGAACCCATAAAGATGTCAAAAAATAAAAAGATAAATACCAGTAAGCAATTATCTTACTCTGCAAAATTCTAACTGAATGTAATTGGCTATGCAAAAGAGCATGGAAATAGAGCTGCAGAGAGACAATTTGGACCTCCTCCCACTGAGTGGATGATCAGACAGTGGAGAAAACAGGAAGAACAACTCCTTAAGATGCCAAAAAAGAAGAAGGCCTTAAAAGGAAAACCAGCAAAATGTTTAAAATACTGATTATTTAATTGTGGTTTGGAAAAGTGGGGGGGGGGTATACATGGGGGCATCTTATACATGGAAAAATAACAGTGATCTCTTCAACAAATGGTGTTTTTTTTTTTGCAAAATCATGCAAAAAAATGAAACTATACCACCAAGTAACACCATACACAAAAATAAACTCAAAATGAATAAAGGACTTAAACGTAACATGAGAAACCATAAAAATCTTAGAGCAAACCACAGGCAGCATAATATCAGACATATGTTGTAGCAATATCTTTACAAATATAGCTCCTAGGGCAATAGAAACTAAGGCGAAGATAAACAAATAAGACTACATCAAAATAAAAAGCTTCTGCACAGTAAAAGAAACCAACAAAACAAGAAAGCCCACTGCATGGGAGAACATATTTGCCAATGTTATCTTCTATAATTTGTTTAATCTCCAAAATTTACAGGGAACTCATACAACTTAACAAAATGAAGATAAACTATCCAATCAAAAAATGGGCAATGAACCTAAGTGGACACTTTTCGAAAGAGGACATAAGGAAGGCTGAGAAACATGAAAACTTGTTCAAAGTCACTAATCATCTAAGAGATGCAAAACAAAACAACAATGAGGTACCATCTCACACTGAATGGCTGTTATCAGCAAATCAACAAAGGACAAGTGCTGGCGAGGATGCAGAGATAAAGGAACCCTCGTGCACTGCTGGTGGGAATGCAGACTGGTGCAGCCACTGTGGAAAACAGTATGGAGTTTCCTCAAAAAGTTAAAAATGGAACTCCCATTTGACCCTGTGATCCCACTTCTAGGAATATATCCTAAGAAACCAGAAACACCAATCAGAAAGGATATATGCACCTCTAGGTTCATAGAAACACAATTTATCATAGCTAAGATTTAGAAATAGCCTAAGTGCCCATCAGCAGATGAATGGATTAGAAAGCTGTGGTACATCTACACAATGGAATACTACGCTTCTATACAAAAGAAGGAACTTTTACCATTCACACCAGCATGGATGGAACTAGAGAGCATTATGCTAAGTGAAATAAGCCAGTTAGAGAAAGATAAATATCACAAGATCTCATTCATTTGTGGAATATAATGAACAATATTAACACTTTGTAAGCAGGCATTTTCCCACCACTGTGTGGTAGCATTTGAAACACTTTCCTTTGTGCAGGGGTCCATTACAAAACTTGCACATGTACCGCATTTCACTGCGTAGTTTATGAGCGGCACACACACAACAACGACGTAAAACATTTTTATTTTTGCTGGTTCCAAGGTATGTTTCCTCATGTCCATTAACAGTCTCCCTGGTGGATCCGATTTTACTCGTTTCCCGCAAAAAATGTTTTAACTGATGAACAAAAATAGATTCAGAGACAGAAAAAAACTGAACAGACTCTCAAAACTCAGAGGAAGGCAGGGGAGGGCTGGGGGGCGGGGGGTGGGAGCAGGTGTTAAGAGTTCAACCAAAGGACTTGTATGCATGCATATTAGCATAACCAATGGACATGGACACCGTGAAGGTAGGGGCTTGTCCTGGGGGATAGGAGTGGCCAGGGAGAGGTCGATGGGAGAAAAAGGAGACATATGTAATACTTTAAATAAAGAGAGAGAGAGAGGCCTCACTAGAAACCAGGCACCTGCTCATGTCCTTCCAGCCTCCACAACAGTGAGAAGTTACATTTCAGTTGTGGAGGCCATCAGTCTGTGGTACCCTCTCATGGCAGCCCAAGCGTACTAATACAGTTACCATATCTCACAAATCTTACAAAGCAGTTTTCCCCCATATTCACCCAGAGTCATGCCGTATTTTCTGGCGTATAAGATGACTTTTTAACCCAGGAAAATCTTCTCAAAAGTCAGGGGTCATCAATGGAGCAGGACAGAGACCACAAGTGTCTCCGGTCGCTCCTTTTTGTGCCACATACGGTCTCCATCCGGACTTTTTAACCCAGGAAAATCTTCTCAAAAGTTGAGGGGTTGTCTTATATGCCCAGTTGTCTCATATGCAGGAAAATACGGTATTTGGTTCACTTAGAAACAAAAGGTTTCAGCAGCAAAATAAGCCTTAAAGATCATCTTTCAAATCCATTAATTTTACAAATGAGGAATGTTAATATTAAAAATGTAATTATTAAAAAGGCAAATCAAATTATTATTCCTCAAGTCACCACCAAACCCCCATGAGGCTGCTGGTTTAACCCAGATTCAGCTTTTCTCCATGACAAGAGCAACAAAAAGCCAAAATTTAGTTAAAAGCTAAACTGTATAATGACTTCTGTAATAAAAAATAACCAATTTAAAAGAGTAATTACAGGCTAAAAATTGCATTAAACATAACATATTAAAGTTTATCTTTAATCTATAGAAAACACAAATGTATATGACAAGTAGTAAGGCTTTAAACACTAAAGGAGAGAAAGATATCACAGCTAATTCAAATACAAATAGAAAAAAATATAGGGAAAGACATTTCTTCAAGGTGAAGAAATTAAAGTTAAAGTAACTTTGAGAAATAATTTCTGCTGTTAACAGTAACAACTTTAGAATACTTGGTGTGATTTTGAAGAAAGTGATACACCAAATAAATTCTGGTGAAAGGAATTAAACAAGACCTTAATGGAAAACAAAATTACAGCATGTAGCAGAAACCCTAAAGATGTTATAGCACTCACAGCAGATTATTATTACTGGGAATTTCAGTAGAAGCAAAATGATAGAAGTATACAGGAGTTCATTGCAGAAATATTATATATCAAATTAGGAACCTGCCTACATCCTTAATGTTACATGAACAGTTTAAGAAAATTATTATATATCAGAATGAAAAAATATTATATGGCCACTCAAGGTTATAATTAAGAATTTCTGAGAAAGTTGATAACAATACAGCATAATGGTTGAAAACACAAGTATTAAAATCAAATGAACTGAGGCAAGAATTTAACTCTGTCTCTGCCACACACCAAGTAAGTGACCTAAGCTTTCTCAACTGAAACAGGGAGATAACCGGATAACACTGAACATTAATTGAATACTGGCTGTGTGGCAAGTAAGGTTCTAAATTTGCTATAGCTGACTCTCATTATCCAGGAATTCTATACCTATTCAATAACATTTATTTGTAACCCCAAATTCAATACTCCTGTTGCCTTTAAGGCCATTTGGGGACATGTACAGAGCAGCAAAAATGTAAGGAGCCTAACATTTTCAGCTCAGCATTCCTGTTCAGCTCTCAAAGGGAATGAAGCCAAGGATGGAGACAGTAGAGATCAGTGCGAGGCAGCTCCAGCAGCTCCAGCAGCTCCAACTCTGAGGACAATGGAAGGGAGTTTGAGTTACAACTATAGCAACTGCTCAGTGGGGTGACCTTAGTAAGTCAAGGCAAGCCCCTTAGATTTGCTCTTCATTTTCTCCTTTGTTCAACAAACCAGACTACTAGGATGAGTTATTTTTACAATTTAAGATTATAATCTACTAGAGGTCCAGTGCACGGATTCCTGGGGTATCAGGCTAAAACTGGCTCTCTGATTGCAAAGGGGTCCCAGATAGCAAGAGGGCACAGGCCAGGCCTAGGGACACCACGGGCGCATGTTCGGGCCAGGGAGGGACCACTGGAGGGCTCCAGGGTGGGTCCAGCCCCTCTCGCCCAGTTCTGATCGGCCAGACCCCAGCAGCAAGCTAACCTACCAGTCGGAGTGTCTGCCCCCTGGTGGTCAGTGCACATCATAGCGACTGGTAGAACAGTCGGACACAGCATATTAGGCTTTTATTTTATAGGACTAGAGGCCCGGTGGACAAAATTCATGCAGCGGGCAGGGGGGTTCCCTCAGCTCAGCTTGAAGTTGTGACTCGAACTCCCTTCCATTGTCCCCAGAGTTGGAGCTGCTTCGTGCTGACCTTTATTGTCTGCAGGATCAGGCCTAGATCAGTAGTCAGATAACCCTCTTGCAATCTGCCACCACTGGCTCCTAATGGCTCATCTACTTGCCTGCCTGATTGCCTATAACAACTCTGCCTGCCTGCCTAATCACCCCTAACTGCCCTCCCCTGCCAGCCTAATCACTCCTAACCACCCTCCCCTGCCAGCCTAATCAGCCCTAACTGCCATCCCCTGACAGCCTGGTTGCCCCTAACCACCTCTGCCTTGGCCCCACCACCATGGTTTTGTCCAGAAGGTCCAGAAGACATCTGGTCTGATTAGCATATTACCCTTTTATTAGTATAGACTAGAGGACCCGTGCACAAAAATTTGTGCACTCAGGGGGTGCCCCTCAGCCTGGCCTGTGCCCTCTCACAGTCTGGGACCCCTCAGGGGATGTCCACCTGCTGGCTTAGGCCCACTCCCTGGGGAATTGGGCCTAAGCTGGCAGTCAGACATCCCTCTGGCAGCCCAGGAGCCCCCGGGAGATGTCCACCTGCCAGCAGGGAGCAGGCCTAAGCTACAGGTAGACATCCTTAGTACTGCTGAGGAGGCAGGAGAAGCTCCCACCACCACCGCTGTACAGGCTGCTGTCAGCCGGGCTTGTGGCTGAGCAGAGCAACCCCTATGGGAGTACACTGACAACCAGGGGCAGCTCCTACGTTGAGCATCTACCCCCTGATGGTTAGCATGTGTCATAATGATCAGTCATTGCCAGTGGTTCTGCTGTTAGGGTCAATTTGCATATTACCCATTTAGTATATAGAATAGAGGCCCGGTGCATGGGTCGGGGCTGGCTGGTTTGCCCTGAAGGGTGTCCCAGATCAGGGTGAGGGTCCTACCGTGGATCCTGGACAGGCTGGGTGAGGGGCTGAGGGTCGTTTCAGACTGACTACACCCCCTTCAGGGTATGGGTCCCTGCTGGGATGCCTGGTCAACCGGGGTGAGGGGCTAAGGGCCATTTTCAGGTTGACCACATCCCCTTCAGGTAGGGGGGTACTGTGGGGTGCCTGGCCACCCTGTGTGAGGGGCTTATGGCTGTTTTCAGGCTGGCCAAACTCCCCAGCAGGGACTCTCACCCCATGAGGGTGGAACCATCCTGGGTGAGTGGCTGATGGCTGTTTGCAGGCTGACCACAGCCCCCAGCCACCCAAGCTCCCAGTGAGGCTGGCTGGAAGCAGATATCTGAGGTTTATTTATCTTCTAAAATTGAAACTTTGTTGCCTTGAGTAGAGGCCACAGTCAGCCTAGGCAGGCAGCTTCCTCCATCACTGGGGCAAGGAAACCTCCTGTTTGCTTTAGCTCTGTGGCTGCCGGCCGCCATCTTTGTTGGGTTAATTTGCATATAGTCACTCTGATTGGCTAGTGGGCATGGCTTGGGATATAGCTGAGTGACACAATTAGCATATTACTCTTTCATTAGATTAGATTAGATTAGATTAGATTAGATTAGATTAGATTAGATGGTTACTGAGCAGTGCATTCTGGGGAACATGGGGAAGCAGCCCTATGGCTCAGAAACCAGGGACTTGACAGGAAGCTGGGAGGTCCGGTCTCACTCAGCAGAGGATGGGCCTTGGATCATGGGTGAGGCCTGGACTGTGTTTAGGTCAGAGAAGCCTCCCTCCTCCAGGCACCACTTGCTCAGTGGCCTCCCACACACACCTTGACCTGGGTTCAAACCCACAACCTTTCAATGTACAGGACGAAGCTCCAACCAACGGGGCCACCCAGCCAGGGAAGTTATTCTTGGCTTTTTTTTCTTTTACTTTTTTATTTTATTTTTTACTCTTTTTATTAAATCTTTATTATTGAAAGGTTTACATAGGTCCCTTTCCCCCATTAACCTTTTCCGGCCTACTACCCCCCCCCCCCCCCCCCCCCCCCCCCCCCCCCCCCCCCCCCCCCCCCCCCCCCCCCCCCCCCCCCCCCCGCAGGCCCTCACCTGTGTCGAGGGGTGATACATATATGCACACAGGCCATTGGTTGAGCTCTTTCTACCCACCCACCTTCCCCGCCTTCCCTCTGAGGTTCCACAGTCTGTTCATGCATCTGTGTCTCTGGGTCTATTTTTGTTCATCAGTGTATTTGGCTCATTAAGTGTTAAAAGTGCTCTGGTTGTGATCACTTGGGTTTTCTAAAGATGCAGTTATATCACCTACAAATCTTTTTCTTTTTCCAAATGTACTTGTGGGCACATAAATACCAGAAACAGAAGTCTGTGAGTAAGTTGGGACTAGGGTGCTCTTTCTTTCGTGACCTTGTGCACATGACCCTGTGCTCCCACCATGTTGAGAACACTGAATACTGTGGCTGCAGAGAAGCTCATTGGCATCTCATCCACATAGAGCCATAGCCTCCTTCTCCATCAGCCACAGCTCCCAGGACAGACGCATGCACCCCTCAGCAGAGGTGGGGGCACTTGGCCACCTCCCATAGGCTTGG
Source organism: Murina feae (assembly GCA_004026665.1). NCBI lineage: Eukaryota > Metazoa > Chordata > Mammalia > Chiroptera > Vespertilionidae > Murina > Murina feae. The sequence goes on from PVJC01028621.1 coordinate 20,576, forward strand.
CCCTGTCATCACCAGGTGGGGCCCACCTTCCACATATCACCCTCTGTTCCTACTCCCAGACCTTTCCATGCACTTCCTCTCACCCAGCTCCCTCCGTCCTCTGTCATGTTCGGAGCCCCAGGTGCTGTGACACTCCCTATCAGACCGTTTCATGTTACTCTTCCATGGCGTCCAGTGTTTCTTCTGCCTCGTTAACTTGGTTTGAATCTGAATGGAAATGGCTCCATCTTCTATTCCTTTTGTATCCTTTCCACCCCTAAGTTAATATCGTGTCCTTAGTATGTGATTATGAGATGTCTCTGTGACTGAGCTGGGAAACCTTTCACATTTCTCTTCCCTTTTCTTTCATCTCAGGATAACTGAGCTCTGTGGTTTGTGTGAGACCAAAGGCCCTGGGAATACAGTGCTGAGCCCTCTGAACTCATTTTGTTCTTTATTTGATTCCTGGGGTTGAATTAAACAGGAAAACAGAAGAAAATATACAATCTGAGTTATTACCCAGAGATTTCCGTGGGAGTTGACACTGAGGCATGAGACACAGGCGTTTATTGGTCACTTTCCTTAACTATGGAAGGAAGGTTGAACCTGCCCCTCAGATCCTTAGGAGGTTAGATATGATGCATCCAGAGGGATTAACTGGCGGCTCAGAGAGTAAAATCAGAAGTCAACAGATTCTTGTTCCCTTTACCCGGACAGAGTTAGAAAAACACAACTCCTTTTATCATAACATCTGGAAGGGCTATGCCTGTGGGAGGAGGTGCAGGGTACGGGGGCTTCCCCCTTGCTCCTACCCTGCCCTCTTCCCTCCATCCCTGCACTGGCCCAGCCACCTAGCTCAGCCCCTCCCCGACCAGGGAACCGCTCAATTCAGGCTCTGGCCCCACACACCCTACAGGGAGGAGCATGCGCCATTTCTTGCAGACACAGAAGCAGCTGTGGAGTAGGGAGGTGGTGGTTTTTTCCAAAGAGGGTGTCTGTGCTCTAAAGCTGATACTCTCGTCCACCTCCCAGCAGTGAAAGCTGAGGGTCACTGCTGAAGTCCTTGTTGAAGTCTCCACTCCAGAGCCTCACAGTGGTGAGTGCGTCTCGAACCAGGAAGTCTGCCTTGACCCAGTTCACCAGTCCCCAGTCCTGCCCCACTGCCTCCAGCTGAGTTCCCCTCGGTTCCCCATAGGCCAGCCAGCGATGGGAGCCTGCGGAGCCCGCAGACCGAGAGGTGCTCCATGCACCTCCTGGTGACCCGTAGTTTGATCATTAGGCCTCTGGCCTTTTATTATGATAATGTGAGAAGAGTATGTATGTGTGTATGTGTGTATGTGTGTATGTGTTTGTGTACATGTTTCCTCTAGAGGTACTGGTTCAGTATTCACTAACTTAATGTTCCCAGGGTTTTCGAGAATCTCTTGCAAATAATGAGAATCAGATGTTTGTATATTGACTCACTTAATCCTCACACAAATCCTCAGAAACAAAGCTGAGATAAAAACTGGAGGAAATATCTCCCTAAGGGCTGCACTTAGTAAAGGAAGAGGAGCAATTACTGGAGCCTGGAGCTATGAGCTTGGAGGAGGTGCTCCGTAGGAGCTATCACCCAGGTGCTTCTGCTGCCTCTATTTCCCTGAGGCTGGTTTGGGGAATGACAGGAGAAGCTGGAGCCTGGGTGTCCCAGATCCCCAAACTGGTTGACAATGCACGGGTATTAATGGACAGGCCAGGCTACTCCTCTTATGGAGTCCAAGGTTACTGTCCCAGGTTCTTTTTGCGAAGAGCAGGGGTTTTATATTGGACCAGAGCAAAGATACAATACACACAAAGCAGTTAATGAGATGCTTGAATCACACAGGGTTTATTTACCTA
>PVJC01028622.1:0-22370 GCA_004026665.1 Murina feae
ACACACACACACACACACTAAAGGCGCCTGGCAGACTGGGGCCATCATAAGACATCCACTGAGGGGTCCCAGACTGTGAGAGGGCACAGGTCGGGCTGAGGGACTCCCTCCACCCCGAGTGCACAAATTTTTGTGCACCGGGCCCCTAGTTAATTATACTTTTGATCTTCATTTTTCTTCTTCTTAAAGAAGTAAGTACCTTTAACATTTTTTGTAATATTGGTTTGGTGGTGATGAACTCCTATAATTTTTTCTTCTCTGGGAAACTGTTTATCAGTCCTTTGATTCTTAATGATAGGTTTGCTGGTAGTCTTCATTATAAATCAAGCATGTCAAACTTGGGGCCAGTGGGTTGCATGCCTCGTTTATTTAACGAGGGTTTTATTTAAACAAGGTTTTACATGAGGCCCACTGACCATGAGTTTGACATGCTTGTTGTAATTCCTTTCATCTCATCCCTTTAAATATTTTATGGCAAGCCCTTCTAGCCTGCAAAGTTTTTGTTGAGAAATCAACTGACAGCCTTATGGGAGCTCCCTTGCAGGACACTACCTTTTTCTTGCTACTTTTAAGATTCTCTCTTTATCTTCAACCTTTAGCATTTTAATTATATGTCTTAGTATGACCCTCTTGGGTTCATCTTGTTTGGAACTGTCTCTGCTTCCTGAGCATTATGTCTATTTCCTTTCCCAGGTTGGGGAAGTTTTCTGTCACTATTTCTTCAGATAGGTTTTCAATTCCTTGCACTATCTCTTCTCCTTCTGGAACCCCCATGATGCAAATGTTGGTACACTTGATGTTGTCACAGAGGCCCCTTAAACTATTCTCATTTGTTTGGATTTTTTCTTTTTGATTGGGTATTTTTGGCTTTCTTATCTTCCAAATCTACTCCACTGTTGATTCCCTATAATGTATTCTTCATTTCAGTTGTATTCTTCATTTCTACCGGTTCTTTTTTATGTTTTCTTTCTGTTTTTATTTTTCCTATCTCTTTGTTGAAGTTCTCACTGAGATCATTGAGCATCTTTATTACCAGTGTTTTGAACTCTGCATATGGTAGATTGGTCTCCATTTAGTTTAGTACTTTTTCTGGAATTTTGTTCTGTTCTTTCATGTGGGACATTTCTTTTTCTCCTAATTTTGGATGCTTCCTTGTTTTTGTTTCTATGTATTAGGTAAAACTGCTATGTCTTCCAGTCTGGTAGAGTGGCCTTATGTAATAGGTATTCTGTGGAGCCCAATAATGCAGTCTCCTTAATCACCTGAGTTTGTGCTCTAGGTGTGTCCTTTGTATGGGTTGTCTGTGCCCTCCAGTCACATTTTGAGCCTTGATTACTGTTGATATGTCAACTGGAGGAATTGATCTTCAGGCTGATTGGTTATGAGGACTGGCTGTAACTATAATGGAGGAGCTATTGCACTGGGGCTGCCTCTGTGGAGGATGGATTCACTTTAGTGAGGCTCTGGTGCCTGTTTTTGGTGTGTCATTTGTTGAGGTAATTGGATGATGCTCTCGTTTGGTCTGAAGCTGACCACCCAGTGTATAGGTTCTGGGACCTCTTGGGATAGATTCTGTTGCAGGCCAAGATCCACTGCTGCCTGAGCACTTGGTATAAGCTACAAAGTGATCTGTAGATAGTTGCTACTTATGTTGAACTTGGAGGTGACTGGAAGAGGGTTAAGTTGAAAACTGAGGTCAGTTGCTGCTTGTGTCAAACTTGGGGCTGCTTAGCAAGAGGTCTGAGGCATGTCAAGACTAGATGCTGATTTTCTGGAATTTGTGAATCTTTGAGAGATTTTAGGAAAGTCTATAGCAAGCATGTCAAACTTGTGGCTCACAGGCCATATGCCTCATGTGGTCCATGTTAGCCTTTGAGTTTGACATGCTTGGTCTACAGCCTAAGCCAAGACAGATGGTTTGTATGGATAAGCCACTGGAAGTGGCTTGGGTGAGCCAGAGTCTCAGGAAACCACAAGGGTGGGATGAGCTGTATTAAGTTGATAGAGACTCAGATATGGTGCTCATCTATACCTGTAGGGGGAGGGCTCAGCAAAGGAATAATGGCTTCCGCCAGCACTTTAGGCTGGGAGAAAGCTACCTCTCCAGGCCTCACCTTGAAGCCCCAGACAATTTAGTTCCTCCCCATATGTCCCTGGTACTTTTGAATCTGCAGCCCCAGCACTGGAGCTTAGAGCAAGTGAGTCTGTCAATAAGTAAGTCTGTGTGTGGGCTCTTTAAAATGAATGTCTGGGACACTCCAGCTCATTCAGCCACAATCTCCACTGGTTTTCACAGCCAGAAGTTACACAGACCTCTCTTTCCAGCTCTGGAACCCTGTGGGACTGGGCTCCTCAATAAGAACCTCCACAGTCAAGATATCTCTCCAAATTTTTAACTACCACACCTAACTACCAGTCTCCACATGGCTTCTTCTATATATTCTTTGGTATAAGACTTCTGTTCAGCTAGACTTCAGGTGGTTCTGAGTGGTGGTTATTCTGTAGTTAATTGTAATTTTGATGTGGTCATGGCAGGAAGTGAGCACAGCATTTACCTACCCTACCATCTTGATCTAATAATAATATTTTTAAACTCTGGTTTTCAAGGAAACTTTATAAACTAAAAACTCATCTTTATAAGCCTTTGTCCTCTACTAAGTACTTATAAGAATTTATGTTTTCAATAAATAATATTAAGCTACTTAATAATAAATTTAATAGTTACCACATAAACATTTTAATGCTAACTTATAAATCCCATCTCTTTTTACATTAATGTTAAATATAGAATTTAGAATCCTTACTTCACACAGCTAGTCAATTATTTCCTTAGAGACTCAAGAGAGTTTTAAAAGGTCATTTTGTCTTTGCAGCTATAAATCAGACACATTCCCCAAGGAGGCTGTCAGTCCTGGACTCAAGATGAAATGAATGCATATTACTGAATGAAAAAGCTGAATTGTTGTTTTGGGTTTTTTTGTTTTGCATTGTTTGAAATAACCTCCTGTCTAAACAAAGCCTCTATAAACCCACATTAGTATTTCAATGACTTATATAATAATAATTAAATAAAAATAATTAGAACTAATAAATGTAAAAATAAGTTCTTGTCAGTATATGTGTATTGTATTCAGAGGGCTAAATGGGACCATAGAAGCTGATCCTACATCAATTCAAACAGACCTAGAATTAATTCTGAGTGACAAAGAATCTTAATTTGGCTCTCTTTTCTTAAGATTCTTTAAGTCCATACACTATCAGGAAATGCTTCTTTAGTCCCCAGCCCAAATTTCCTCATGCTATTATTTTAATTTTCTGTCACCTTTAGAAATAAAATTTTAAATGCTACTTGTTAAAGATATTTACATCTTTCCAATCCATACCAGCCCACTTAATCAGGCCACTATTGTGAACATTACCAAAAAATAAACACTGCTATTCTAATATTTCAATTGTAACCAGGTAGGCTTTAATTTTATTCTTAAAATTTCCCTTAAAAATGTGGGGTACATTTTTACATAAGAATATTAGACATTATTATTAATATAAGTTCACTAAGAAAACTACATTAATAATGATTCTGTGTCTTAAATACTGACTTTAGAACCCTAAATCATCAAAGTTTAGGAGTATGGGGAATAGGTTTGTGGAAACTTCTAGCAGCTGATGGCACCCAAAACCAAGTTAGGAAAGACTTCTGAGAGAAAGGGAGTAGTATACACCTTTCCCACCCCCCTTTGATCACAATAGGAAAATTAAATGGTATCTTTATCAGGGTTAAGATGTTGATTCCCTTCCTATAACACTGTTAGCTCCTTAGTAAACTCAAAATTCTATGGAACACAGAAACTGTGTCATAGCTACTATATTTACTTGTTAAGACTTATTAATCAGTCAATACCTAACAAAATGTCTTATATTGTATGTCAGTAAAGGTATTAATGAAGTATTCCATGTTTATTACAATAAAAATGTATGAATTGCTTATCTAGAAAATACCTATATCTCCTCATTTTGTAATATACATCTCAGAATTTGTATCACTTCCTCAAACTAAACACCTTAACAGTTCTATATTGGTGTTTATTACATGGTTCTAAACATAGTCTTAACTCCTATTTTGGAATTTTAAATATTTTAATATCCTCAGTGGTGTTTTTTTCTTTAAGAGTGCATATGGATTTTAGAAATAGTAACAATTATTCTGCGCCAGGACTTGTGATACTCATGATGAACCTGATAGATATTATCTCTGTTTAAAAAAAAGAAGAGAAAGAAGCAGGAGGGGGAAAAGTAATTAGACTCATTTGAGGGTGCCATCAATCAGGTTCTGAAAAAGTCTGAAAGAAAAGAAGTTATTGGAATTGCCCACTAAAGTATATGTGGAACCTCTTAAAGACATGTGGTAAAACCACACATAAGGTCCCTTGAGCGGTTGCATTAAGAGATACAAGACTAGAGAGAACACCAAGATGGCGGCATAGATAAACACCTGAATTAACTGCCTGGCACAACCATTTCAAAATCACAACGAAAAGAAAAAATGGACACCACCCAGAACCACAGGAAGGCTGGCTGAGTGGAAATTCTACAACTAGAAAGAGACTGAGACTCAGAGGAGCTGCGGAAGCAAGTACAGAGGTATGGAGGCACGCACGCAGGGCTCAGGGAAAGGGCTGGTGACAGAGGACAAGGTTCTTTTTTAATCTGGAGGGTGTCACAAGCTCCCAGCAGCTCTGAACTCCAGTTCCAGGCAAGTTTCTGGGGGCCCAGACTCACACCTGGAGAAGTTGGACTGACTGGCACCAGGAGGAAATCCAAAGCAAGTTTCTCTTGGCTCTGCTTGCAGCGATTACCGTGGGACACAGAGACCCAGTGTCTCTTAGTGCAGGGCTGAGAATCAGCCATAGCTGACTCCCCAAGCTGCGTGCAGAGGCTTTTGCATATAAAAGGCTGAGTAGCCTCAGGAAAAAGCTAAAATAGCAACTCCTTGGAGATACAAGAGCCAGCGTACCCAGTGGTCAGAGTGGTACCAACCTAAATACAACTCCTCAGACTCAGAAGGGACACACTCAGGGGCCAGACTCAGTGAGCACCAAAGCCCCACTGAAACAACTCTTGCCCCATAAGGGTGTCTCTAGCACAGAAGTTCTCCCACTGTAGACACAACTGATTCTCATAACCAAGTGGCTTGGAGGTCAATTCCTCTCAGTGATCATCTAACACAGAAAGCCACTCTATCAACCCAGGGAAGCAGCCAAAATGCAGAGACAAAGAAACAGATCACAAATGAGAGAAATGGAGGAAAGCAAACAACTGGATACAGAGTTCAAAACCACAGTTATATGGTTTTTCAAGAATTTTCTAGAAACCGCTGATAAACTTAGTGAGACCTTCAATAAATCTAAGCATACACTGACTAAAATAACGAATATTATACAGAGATCCAACAACAGAATAGAGAAATGCAAGAATCAAGTCAAAGATTTGAAATATGAAGTAGCAAAAACCCCCAACCAGATAAGCAAAAAGAAAAAAGAATCCAAAAATATGAAGATAGTGTAAGGAGCCTCTGGGACAACTTCAAGCGTACCAACATCAGAATTATAGGGGTGCCAGAAGAAGAGAGAGAGCAAGATATTGAAAACCTATTTGAAGAAATAATGACAGAAAACTTCCCCTACCCGGTAAAAGAAGTGGACTTACAAGTCCAGGAAGCGCAGAGAACCCCAAACAAAAGGAATCCAAAGAGGACCACACCAAGACACATCATAATTAAAATGCCAAGAGCAAAAGACAAGGAGGGAATCTTAAAAGCTGCAAGAGAAAAGCAGTTAGTTACCTACAAGGGGACACCCATACGACTGTCAGCTGATTTCTCAAAAGAAACTTTGCAGGCCAGAAGGGAGTGGCAAGAAATATTCAAAGTGATGAACAGCAAGAACCTACAGCCAAAATTACTTTACCCAGCAAAGCTATCATTCAGAATTGAAGGTCAGATAAAGAGCTTCACAGACAAAAAGAAAGCTAAAGGAGTTCATCACCACCCAACCAGTATTATATGAAATGCTGAAAGGTATCCTTTGAGGAGAGGAAGAAGAAAAAGTAAAAATAAAAATTATGAACAACAAATACATATCTATCAACAAGTGAACCTAAAAATCAAGTGAATTAAAAATCTGATGAACAGAATAAACTGGTGAATAGAATAGAATCAGAGGCATAGAAAGCGAGTGGACTAACAATTTTCGGGGGGGAAAGGGTGTTGGGGGTGCGGAAAGAGACTGGACAATAATCGTACACCTATCGAGGAGGACAGTGGGGGAGGGAGTAAGGCAGAGGGTGGAGTAGGAACTGGGAGGAGAGGAGCTATGCGAGGGAAAAAGAGGAACAACTGTAATAATCTGAACAATGAAGATTTAAAAAAAGAGATACAAGACTATATTTCTAAGTTTGGTATATATGTTTAAATGTCAGTAATCTTAATTTAAAATACACTCTGTACATATACATAATGTAATATTACTCAGCCACAGAAATGAATGAAATCTCACCATTTGTGACAACATGGGTGGGCCTAGGAGGTATTATGCTAAGTGAAATAAGTCAGGCAAAAAAAGACAAATAACAAATGATTTTACTTATATGTGGAATCTAAAACAAAACAAAACAAACTCATAGACACAGAGAATAAACTGATGGTTGCCAGATAGGAGGGGTGTTGGGGGACTGCGTGAAAAAAGTAAAGGGATTAAGAAGTATAAACTTGCAATTACAAAATAGCCAAGGGGATATGAAGTACAGCATAGGAAACATAGTCAATAATACTGTAATAACTATGTATGGTGCCAGGTGGGTTCTAGACTAATTGGGGGAAATCACTTCGTAAATTAATAAGTATGCTGTACACATAAAACTAATATAATATTGAATATAAACTGTAATTGAAAATTTTAAATCTTAAAAACAAATAAAAACTCCACCCTAAAGTTGATTTGTATTTCCATATATTCTGTTTACTTAATTTGGGATGGATACACATACACACACACAGAAGATATATACATATGTGTGTGTGTGTATAATCCTTAGATATTTAAAAAATCAAACTTATTTCAGCCAAAGAATATAAATTACTCAACTGAAATATATAGAAATTCTTGTTTTCCACAAACTCAGTAGCAGAGTGATTTTCTTAAACTGTAGTATACCTGGGATATCTGTTAAAACACACACACACACACACACACCTGGGTCATACTCCCAGAAAATCTGATTTAATCCTTCTGGAGGGAGTCATTAGGGAATTTGCAAACTTCATAATCCCCTGGCTGATTATGACACAGGTGGCTCTGAAACCACACACTGAGGAACACAGCAATGAGCTCTCATAAAGGTGAGACTCTCCAATTCTATGGCCACACCCTTAAGTATCTGACAACTGATTCTCTTAACCTACAAAAAAAAAAACTGTTAAAAGATAAGCCAAGGCATATTAAAATTTTTAACAGTTTAGTGAGCAAAAATTCAATTCTAGTCAAGCCAAACTGGAAGTGGTTAGCAGCACTCCACCAACAGGAGCTCAGGGAGAGACTTTTATAGAGAAAAGGCAGAAGCAAACCAAGGAAGTCAGTGATTGGCTATAGCTTGGCTGTTTGGGATGGGTTGTCCTTAGGTTTCAATTTCATAACCTTGAGGCATTTGGAGACTTATATTTGGGTTTGCTTACAAAGCCTGCCACGGCATTAGTAACACCTATTTAATTAATTTAATAGAACTGTATTCAGCAAAATAAATAATTAACATTAACTTGCCCAGAAAAATATTTTGAAAAGCACCATTCAATTCCAACATAACATATTAAGCTGATATGTTCAATATTAATCAAGTATTATCTCCTATCAATCCCAAACAAATATCTGAGAGTTTCCTTTCTTTCTCAGACACTTGGAACTAGCAAATATGAATTCAACCAAGGCTTTTACTGTAATGTGAAAACTTGCTACCACACCCTAAAGATCTTTTTCATAACCAGAGACTAAATATTGTAGGACTATCACCTCTTTACGTACAGGGTCCACTAAAATTGGTGTATTGGCATTCCTGATAGTTCAGTGGCGGAGTAAGATGTAGGAGAGATTTTTTTTAAATCTTTTTTATGAATAGCCCATCTTAGGCTTGATACAGCAGCATTTTCTAAGATCCCTTTTCAGTAACAAAATACTGCAATGAAATGTATTGTTTTAACATACACAGTATTATTTTAACATCTTTAATGATTTATCTTTCCTGCATCAGGACAATCAACAGTTGTTGCATTTCATCAAAACTTTCTAATGTAGTCTAATTTCATGCATGTTTAACATTGTAAGTGTTTAAATGCTCAAAATATGCTGTAAAATTTACCAATGATATGTAAATAGCCACACACAGGCAGTTAAAATTGTAAAAAGCAGGAGCATCCTTGCCAATGTCAATAAGCCAATCCAAAGGTTCCACTTCAAAAGCACTTAATCAATAAAATTTAAAATATGGAAAAAGTACATTCAAACAGACTACTTAAATCAGTCACACAGAGGAGAATGGAAATTAGGTGACATTAAAATATATTTCTATTACCAAAAATACAAACTGAAAAATGCTGATTACAAATTAAAAGTTGTTAGTTCAGCAAATCAAAATGTTTCTTCAACAGAGTATAGGTGTTATGCTTTTTGTTGATAATATAACTGTTACTCATTTTCTATTAATGTTTGGAAAATAAACCTAAGAAAGTCAAAACATTAAAAGTTAATGAGTAAAATTATGTATGGCCAGTAAGAGTTTTTAACGTTAACTACTGTTACTACATACTGACTACATTTCAGTATTCAAAAACCACTGAATACTTGTAGACAAGTCTCATGTCATGTGACAAAATAACTATGCATCTTGGAATTTTACTTAGAATTTCCAAGGTTTAGCTATTATTTAGTTCAACTTCCTCTTTTTACATATAAAATATTAGTGATGACCAGCTCAGCTTAAGCCAATCTCAAGCTACACCACATTCTTATTTGTAGTGTGTGATATTATATATCAAAGAGGGTAAAAATTCACAGAGAAATCCAGGAAAGACAACTGCAGGGAGACAGTGGCTCTGTTTACATGACATGAAGAGTGTGGTCAGATGCAATAAAAGTCTATTTAGATGTAGCTCTGCTAACTTTACTTTTTTTAAAATATATTTTTATTGATTTCAGACAGGAAGGGAGAGGGAGAGAGAGATAGAAACATCAATGATGACAGAGAATCGCTGATTGGCTACCTCTTACACATCCCCTCCCTGAGGATCAAGCCTGCAACCCAGGCATGTGCCCTTGATCAGAATTGAACCCAGGACTCCTCAGTCTACAGGCCAACATTCTATCAACTGAGCCAAACCAGCTAGGGCTCTGCTAACTTTACATTTTTAACCTACTAAGAAGTCTATCCTGAAAACCAAATTAAATGGGATTTACTAAAAATGTTTATTAGTGTTATTCAGAGAGATGTGTCTTTATTGCTGAGAGGCAACATTACAAAAGAGAAAAACATGGTTTGCACTGCAGACAGAATTGGTTTAAATCTCAGTCTCCCACTAAATGTGCAATCTTAGGCAAGGCAGAAACTTGCTGAGCATTTTTTCCTCATGTGCAAAATCAGGAAATGAAGTCCTTGCACCAAATAGTTGTGTTGTGAAAGCTAAGGATCAAGTATAAACAGTATCTAACATAGAATTTAATTATATGTAATTATATCGGTACAGGATAATGTCAAGTAATTCTGAAGGTATCACTCTATTTCTTAGATTGGTTCAGATATTATCAAAATTCCAAATATGATTGCTGTTGATTTCAGAAGCCACCCAGTTTTATATATACTCAATTTGTAGAGTAAGTGGATAAAAAGAGAAATGTGCCTTTGACTCATAAGTACAAACATCAATACTTTGTCAATAAGCCACACCATGAGCAAGAGAACATGTCCTAATTCATGCTGTCAATTTTCCCTCTGTGTCTTTGGCACATATACTCAGAAGTCAGAATACCAACTGGATTTCTAATTTGGCACCCAGAAAACGAAGGGGGCTAGTTAGGTATTACTGTTCCAGTCCATTAAAAATGACAAGTTGAATTTAGATATTAAATCAAAAGTGTATATGCTATACAATACTCACAATTTTGGTTGAAATTCTGATTCACTTTTTGAACATACAGAATCAATAAAACTTTGTCTTCAACAGAAAAACTTTCAGACTGAATTCTCCTAATAGTTGTGTCATCATTTCAATGCACTTGTATTAACTACCAAGAAAAACATCAAGACCTTAAGCCCATAGTAATTCCCTAACATAAGACTGCCTTCTCCTTTACCACAAAAAAGTCCATTCACTTGTCTGTAGTTATATCTATAAAATTGCTTTTCTGAGAGAAATTCATAGGTAACCTCTGTGACAAATCACATAATTTGGTCTAGACCAGAGGAACAATACATTATAAATCAGTGTCTCATTTTGCTCTAATTGCCTCCTTAAAATAGCTGCAATGGATCAATGTCTCAGATTCTTCTTTATTATACACGCATTCTTAAAAGCATCGATGACAAAATGCTAACTGACTAAAGCAGAAGAGCAGCTGGTTCCATGGCTCCATGAAAAGAATGTCCTGAAAACAGTCCAAGAATGTTTGATGCACTTCACAAGGATTCTGTTCTAAAATTTCAAAGCCACATTGAAAAGTGATAATTGCTATCTGCAGTGGAAAGAGGAAGTCCAAAATGTTGGAATGAGACCAAATGTTAGCAACAGCTATCTTTTGGGTACTTAATGAATTTTGCCTTCTTCCTTCATACCAAATATGGCTTTAACTAATATTATGAATTGGAGAACCTGGGACTGTTTTATTTCTTTAAAGGAAACACAACTTTTTAAGGCTAATCTGCTATGTAGTATTCCAATTTACTTAGCAAGAGAGAGAAATGTGCTGCCCAATGAAAATATAATCAGTCTCATAATTAAATGCTTAGTAAATGTATTAAGTATACCAACAATTCTACTGGAGGCTGCTAATTCCATGTTCTGTTGCTCTTGTTCATTATCCCTACATGTTTATTAGATGTAGGTTTCTTCCATAGTACCCTCACTGCCATATTCATTCTGATCTCACTGGTCCATAACTACTTCACCTATAAACATCAGGAAACAGAGACTATGGAAAAACAGCATTTGGGTTTCTTTCTGTGCTGAAGGGAGCTCATTGAATGGGCCTTGGAGAAACAATGGAAGAACTGATTCAAAACTTACTCATAATGTAAGTTATGTGTCTGATATTGTGTAATGTGATTCATACCTTTGAGATTCAATTTATTCATCATGTAGGAGGCAGGTAAAAATGATAAAAATAATGTCTATTTCACAAAGATACTGCAAAGAATGACTCATAAATGAGACATTTGATATTACTACAGAGACCCAAAAGCTCCATTATCACAATGTTCTGCAGTGGGTAATTATAAGCTTCTAGGACAGTGGTTCTCAATCTGTGGGTTGCGACCCCTTTGGGGGTCCAACGATCCTTTCACAGGGGTCGCCTAAATACATCCTGCATATCAGATATTTATATTACAATTCATAACAGTAGCAACATTACAATTATGAAGTAGCAACAAAAATAATTTTATGGTTGGGGGTCACCACAACATGAAGAACTATATTAAAGGGTCACGGCATTAGGAAGGTTGAGAACTCCTGTTCTAATCCAAAGAACATAATGTACCATACTTAATACCATTGATAGTTACAACTTCGTCACCCTTTTCAGCTACTAAATAATTTCATGCTCTACAGATCATGCTACTCCTTCCAAACATAACAAGCACCCTTGACAAGGTCTCCAACTTGAGTAACAGAAAGGCAATAGAATACTTCTCAGCTTAAACTATATTCTCATTTCTTACCTACTTACTCCTTACAACCCTTTTCTCAATGGCCCATTGCCCCATACAATTTGTTGAAATCATCTCATTAAAATTTTACTGTATAACAGAACAGGAAAAGTTCTATATAGACGCAATTTTAAATTTTCCATAGTATGATCAAAGTAAATATTATTCTCATATCAAAATGTATCTGCATAAATAAATACAAAGGCAAGAGCTAAAGACAAGTTTGGGGCAAGAATTCTCAATCACTGTCTCCAGTCCTCCCTTTCTGAGATGTTTTTCTCCTTCAATGCGGTGCCTTTCATTTGAAGTTATTCTCCAGAAGTAACCCTACTAGCAGTGTAGTTGACTCTCCAACATCCACTTCACATCAAAATGCTTAAAGTCAACAAAGATAATTTCCTCCCCCTCGCCAGCAATAGCATTAGTTTCAGGGTCTAGGTCAATTGGCTTGCTCAGAGAAGCTAGTGCTTCTCCCTCCCCTTTTCCTCTGCCTAACACTCCCTCCACCCCTCTGCCCTCAATGAAAATTTGGAAATATGTTGTGCCAGTTTCTCCTAGGAGCCATTTTAAATGACAAGAGGAACTTGCCTCAAAATAAAGGGAGACTGATTGGTTCAAGGCTTTTAAGGAAATCTATGCTCAATCATTAGCTGACTGCTAACCTAAACAGAGACTTTGGTGACAACATATGACAAAGAGTACAGACATTACAGGATTCATTCAATAAGATCATGAAACAAACAACATGGTACAAGTGTTACACGTTCAGTAGCACAGACTATGCAATTAGTTCTCAATGTAACTTCTTATGTGGCAGAGATTTTGCATTGGGGTTCTGGTGTAATCCTCCACAGCAAACGTATTTATTATTTAGCAAAGGTATTTCTAAGTATAACCTCCTACTTGGTACAGATTGGGCATTAGTTCTAGGGATAACCTCTGTGGAATAATCTGTGTATCCAACAGTGATTGGTACAGAGCTAAATCCATCGTTTTTATTTATTATGTAACACTGATTTCTTATATATTGCCTGTATTTTGTAGATATTCCATTTGTATTCTTCTTAAAATTGCTTGAAGATAAAAATATTTTACATCCTATTTTTTGAAATAACTGTTCAAAAAATCACCAAGGTACAAAATTTTAAAGTTTTTAATAGGCATATATTCATGTATAAAACTTTAGATAAATGGTTCATTTTTCCAAAGATTTCTTCACTTTTGTAATATCTCTTAAATTAGAAGTTCCAATCCTATATAATAAAAGGCTAATATGGAAATCCAGTGAACGGCAGAATGACCGGTCACTATGATGACCAGGGGGCAGATGCTCAACACAGGAGCTGCCCCCTGGTGGTCAGTGTGCTCCCACAGGGGGAGCGCTGCTCAACCAGAAGCCAGGCTCACAGGTAGTGAGCACAGCAGCAGTGGTGGGAGCCTCTCCCGCCTCTAAGGCAGCACTAAGGACCCCTTGGAGGATGTCTGCCTACTGGCAAGCAGACATCCCCCAAGGGGTCCCAGACTGTGAGAGGGTGTAGACTTGGCTGAGCCCCTCACCCTCCCCCCACCCCAGTGTATGAAAGTCATGTATCAGGATTCTAGTATGTTATTTAAAATGTTTAATTTATAAAACTTGATTACACAAAATTTTTCAAGAATACATCTATTGAATAAAGCATGATACACTTAATTAAAAATAATATATTTTTTCTCTAAATACAAACTACTTTGTATTACCTTAACTGGTTTGGCTCAGTGGATAGAGCTCAAGGGTCCCAGGTTCGATTCCAGTCAAGGGCATGTACCTTGGTTGCAGGCACATCCCCAGTAGGGGGTGTGCAGGAGGCAGCTGATCAATGTTTCTCTCTCATCGATATTTCTAAGTCTCTATCCCTCTCCCTTCCTCTCTGTAAAAAATAAATAAAATATATATTTTTTAAAAACTATTTTGCATTATTTTGTTTTCCAGGCATCAGAAGCAATAGAACCTAGCAGAGAATATTATTCCTGAACTGGATGAAACCCAAAGCCATTCCCCAAACACCTGTAACTTCTCCAGTTCATTCTTAAAAGCACTCATAAAACTTGTGGGTATAACCATAAATGGCCACTTTCCCCACTCAATATTCAGAAAATGAATGAATCATGTTTAGCCTACAAGCCTGTCAAAAAATATAATTGATTACTAAATAGTATTTATATTTTAAAAAACTATCCTAATCCAAAAAAAGGCATTTTTTTGGATTCTCCTCAAAATAACTAATTTCTAGAAATGCTTTGTTATCTATTGTCCTATAATACTTTAAAATAAGTTTTTTATGATTTTTGCAGCAAGCCATTACAGAAGCAACATGCACCCCAAGTAGCAAGAGAGGTATTGCTTCTACTATATTAAAGAAAACTGAGGCTTAGAGAATTTGTGATATGCTCAAACACAAAGAAATACCAGAGACAGAATATAAAGATGGATCAATATGATTTTAAAGTTTGTAGATTTTATTTTTTTTTTACACAATATGGCCTCTCTCACATGCCTCTGGGCCTCGCTGCCACCCATCGATAGCTTTCTATCTTCTACCAGGTGACCTAGGGCCAGGCTTGGGGAGCAGCTTACCTCAACCTGCACTAGAGCGCCTCCCAAGAAACCACAGTATCAATATACCTGGTGGCCAGCCTGAGACCACAACAGAGCACTACCTGGTTAGCTCCACAAATGGCATAGCCAAATGGTGTTCTGGGTGACACCAGAGCCCACCTGGGGCAAATCCTGCTATATGGAGTCAGTACCCCCTGTGGTTATAGCAGTCAGCCTGAGGGTCAATCCTATCCATGGATGAATAAATCAACAAAAGTGGTAGCCATGCAGTGGAGGAAAAGGAAACCCTCCTGCTTTGATGGTGGGCTTGCAAATTGGGACAGCCACTGTGGAAAAACAGTGCAAAGGCTCCTAAAGAAAATTAAAAATAGGCCCTGGTCAGTGTTGCTAAGTGATTAGAGCATTGAACTACACACCAAAGTGTCAAGGGTTCATTCCCAGCCAATGGCATGTACCTGGGTTGCAGGGTTAGTCCCCAGCCCCCAATATCAAGGTTTCGATGTTTCTCTCTCCTCTCCTCTCCTCTTCCTCTCTCTCTCTCTCTCTCTCTCTCTCTCTCTCTCTCTCTCTCTCTCTCTCTCTCCCCACTCCCTCCCTCACTTTCACTCTCTCAAAAAAAAAAAGCCAATGGAATAAATATCCTTAGGTGAGGATTAACAAAAATTTTTGAAAAAATAAAAGATAGAATTACCTATGATCAAGCAATTCCACTTCTGTGTATTTATTCAAAGAAATCCAAAACACTAATTCAAACAGATATGTGCTGAGACATAACTGCTGAAATAAATGGAACAGGGGAAATAGAAAGCAAGGGCAATTCATCCATCAGTGGAGGTGAATTAAACATCTCAAGCCTAAGGCATTACGAAAAATTCTCTTTCAGAACTCAACATATTTGGGGGGGGAATTGCATTTGCCCTGATGGAATCTTTCAAATACAAAATTTATAAGTATAAGCCTTCACTGGGGCAATAAAAAGAGAAATAAAAATTATACAAATAAACAAGAAAATTATCCTAAGGATTTTTTAAAGCTGATTGGCAAATTTTTATTCCTATTAATGCACAGGATATACACTGGTAAAGGAATGGTTAGGGGCAACCTTGAACCAACTATTCTGGAATCCATCCCAACATCACTAAAAGAAAAATATGGCATCTTTAAACTTTCAGGAACATATTTCTCATTAATACCTGCCTAAAATCCACCCTTTGTCAAAGGCGATTACCAAGGCCACCATCTCCAGCAGACCTACCTCCAACCTTGCTGCCCACCTTGGCCCAAGTGATTTTCTCCAATCTTTGAAATACACATATAAGCACATACACCTCTTTCTTATAGTGCCTTAGTATTCTGTCTTGTATAGTCAGAGGTGCAGTGATGTCTCAGTTATAAACAGACTCTGAAGACAGACAGACCTGACTTCAAACCTTTACATGGTCACTTCAGCTAGTGATTTAATCTCTCTGTGCTTCAGTTTCATAACTATAAAATAGAGAAAAGAGCAATAATAGCTCTTATAAGGTCGCTGCAAGGATTAAATGAGGGACTACATTTGTCTGCCTGATAGTTTAGCAGTCCTTTAAAGTCTAACCACTGCTACTGAATTGTGATCACTTATACATGTTTTTATTCCATATTAAATTATGAATCCTTTCTGAAACAGTACAGAGTACAAATAAATAATCTCTAGAGAGTACTTATTTACTTTACCTGAAATCAATTTCTTATTTGTTCACTTGAATGAGGATTAATTCTTCCAGAACTCTACACAATGCCTCCCATATTTATTTGTAGAATCACTGTTCACCATCTTAGTATTCACCCCACCAGTATTTCAGTAGATTACAAAGACACACACAAAAAAAAAAGAAAAGAAAGAAAAAAGAAAGACCTTTCTGTAGCTCATGGGTTTGGGCTCTGTTTGTTTTTAATCTATAAATTTAAAGACTGAGCTATACAATCTCTAAGATGTCTTTCAATTCTCACATGCGAGAAACCTGTAATATCCATGAGAGCCAAGTCATTCTTGCTCTTGAAGCTACTCCTTTTTAGCTTTGCCAACATTCCTTGTCTTCTCACATAAATGCCCCCTTTCTTTCCCAAATGTCACCTATATGGTTTGTTTTCTCTGGAATGCCATGTTTCTTCACTTTCACCTTCTTCGTCCAATCCCTAAAATAACAGATACCTTGTTTTAATCAACAAGATCTATTGCTAAAAAATATATTAAGTTACATACACACCAGGGAGGGCGGTCTTGTTTTCTAGATGGTTTCTGAATACAACATCATTAAATCATCTGAAAGCCAATTTAGAGGAAGCAGGTCATATGTTAACTCAAATCTATGAAATATTTGCCTCCCAAAAAAAATATTTGCCTGAGGAATAAATGACTCAGATAAACACCACTGGTTTTCACCTTGGCACTCCTTTAGTCCCCAAGTCATTGTGAGCTTACAGATGGTCTTAATTAAAACAAGTAGTTTCTAATTTACAACACAGGAAACATTTAGAATTTGTTGCTGAAGTAGAGTTAGTGGAACCTAGTAACCCCAATCTCACCCCTAGACAACTACCTCCATGACTTTAATTCATTTGTACAGATTCCTGATGTGTTCATAACTCTTTTTTATTATAAATATAATACACTTAAACTATTATAAATAAATGCACTTAAACTATTTTAAAAAAAGCTAACAGAAAGACAGCATATTAAAATCTTGCTGTCTACCTTGCATCAAGTTGTGTCAAGTCTGCAATGGGAGCTGAATATAAAGACCAAGAGGCCTGGGTCTGGGAAATTAATGGCCAATGAGCTTCACCGTTCATATCAGCCACATTCTCTAACGCTGGCATCAGCACCCTGGGCCTTTATAAAGTAGGATACTGTTTGCTTTGCACATGCTTGCATGCTTATCATCCAGTTTTTCCCACAAATTCTCCAATTGCCGCTGGGTCTCACAGTCACGTTTTCGCAGCTTTGTATCATTGGTGTAATAAGAAGTCAATTTCACCAACAATTTTTCTAATAGTCTACTCTACGTGAAAGTCTCTGGCCTCATTTTTTAAAGGCAAACCCTAACCTTGGAATAATGAATGTCTTTAACCCACATGCATTCCACCTCACTCCTTGCAATAATCACACACACTAACACACAATTTGTCAAAGTTTTTTCAAGAGGTGAGGCAGTGGGGTTGAAGGTCAAATTAAGAATGGTAGTTTTATGGTCTGAGAGACTAGCCAATATTGTTCATAACATGGAGCTTGAACTGGACAAGACTGACGGTATAATCCCAGGAGCCCAGAACTGAAACACTATGCTTGAATGATTCTTCCCTGTTTCTTAAAACTCGCATTCTACGTAAAAGTTACCTTGATATTGACATTATTTGCATTTTAAAATTCACACTTTTGTGAAAACAGATGGAAGTGGTTGACTTTTTAATTTCATTAAAGCTTTCTTAATTCTTTTAATTCCAAAGTTTGAGAAGTTCTTTACACAAAATAATTTATTTATTCAATTTCTCAATATTAACCATCTTGCTTAAAATATTCCTTCAACTAATAGTTATATTCATAAACTAAATAAAAATTTCCAATGTAGGAGAGGAGAAAATAGGAGCTTAGAAGGAGTATCAACTTAAATATAAGCCTTCTTAAATTTGACCACATGAGTTGTGAGGCCATCAACACATGTGGAAGAAATTGCTCTGTGAACATGGAAGGAAAAGGTCTAGAAACTAAGTCTGCTTCTGGGATGAAAGGGGCCTCTGGGTGCAGCTGTACCTCTGCCAAGTCTCTGTAGGACCAGATCGTTGCTCTTTACTCAAAAAGGAACAGTTTTTAAAAACCTGTACCCAATTTGTAGGGTTCAAATTTAACTCTACTAAAGTGGAGAAGAGCCACAAAGATGATTAAAGGGTTGGAAAGTAATATCTATGGGGAAAGATTAAAGGCACTGAGATTATTGTGCCTGGTGATGGGAAGACTGATGGATGATTTAATAACATTCTTAAGGTATTTGATCAGTTATTCCAGTGACCAGCTGTTCTCTAGCTACAATGAGGACAAAACCAAAGGAAATAGCCTTAAATTCCAATATGAAGAACTTGGGTTAGATATAAAATGAGATTTCACAGAGAGTAGTGTTATTGGAATAAACCATCCTGACTAAAAGTCTTCAAATCTGACATAGATGACTATCTTCCTGGAGTTGGGAGTTGTGGTACTTAACAGAAGGTAAAGGGATAAATCCTCTCATGTCCCAACAATAAAGTCTATTGTTATCTGACTTCCATTTTAATATACAATTACTTATGTTAAAAAGTGCTGATGGTAATGAAGTTAGAAGTCAGAATCAAAACTGGTCTGGGAAATAGAGGCTCTTTCTTATATAAAGGATCCTCAGACCTGAACTACAGTAAACCCACCTTTGTTGATCTTATACAAAAACATTCTCCTCTTTACCTAACCTGGAATAGGCAGAAAGATATAAAAAGAAAAGACACAGAAGCATATTTTTTTATTCATCATGAAAAATAGTCCAAACATAGACATTTAACTCCTTAAGTCAAGATAAGTGAGGCATGCCGATGGAAATGCATAGTGTCTTTACTGCGGGTTTTCTTTTTTCTTTTCCAATATCTTAGTACCCGTCAAAATATCAGGAAAAGCAAGCTAATAATATCTGTAAAGTTCACAGAATGTATCAGAAAAAGTGCTGTGTCACTTTGTAGGCCTTAGTATGATTATGTTTCACTTAAATGTGCTCATGAGTTCCCACTGTTCCCCTTCGATTGCAGTAATTTGCAGCAATTTTAGGGAACTTTACAAAGTGAATAAAAACGTAGTTGAAGCATCTGCAATTCAAGGCATTCAAGTCTTAATTCACAGACAGCAGCTCTGAGAATAATTACCAGGGCCTACTCATTTTCTGCTACACTGCACATGAAGAGCTTGCTATCTTTTTTTAATACTCTGAGATGCTATATTTTTAGAATTGTTATCATCCCTCATTTGAGTGATTCAATAACTATAGCACTTGCTATTTAGTCCCCAAAAGAGGTTACACAACTAAGCATATATAATGCAAGCACTCAAAATTAAGTGTCTTAGGCATTGTGTTGCTGTACAGAATATTTGATGAAGGGCATCAAACAAATCTTTTAAAATTGACTTCCCAGGAATTCTTAAGCCTATGATAATATAATATAATCAAATAAAAGAGTAATATTGAAATTGACCATTTCTTTGGGACACCTAAGCCACGCCCACAAGCCAATCAGAGCAGCTGTATGCAAATTAACGCAGCCAAGACGGAGACCAGCAGTCATGGAGCTAGAGTAAACAGCAGACTTCCGTTGCACCAGGAGTAAATTGTCTGCCTAAGCCGGCTGGGCTTCTCCCGGCTCAGGCAACATAGTTGCAATTATAGAAGCCACAGAGCTGAAGCAAACAGCAGGCTTCTGTTACACCAGCGATGGAGGAAACTGCCTGCCTAGGCTGGCTGGGTACATCTACTAAGGCAACATTGTTTCAATTACAGAAACCACAGAGCTGAAGCCAACAGGAGGCATAGTTACCTGCCCAGGCCTCGGCTTAAAGCAACAGTTTCAATTATAGAAGATAAATAAACCCCAGAAACCTGCTTCCAGTCAGACTTGCTAGGACGTTGGGTCAATGGGAGCTGTGGGCAGCCTGAAA
The DNA here is from genome assembly GCA_004026665.1 of Murina feae. NCBI lineage: Eukaryota > Metazoa > Chordata > Mammalia > Chiroptera > Vespertilionidae > Murina > Murina feae. The sequence continues at coordinate 20,268 of PVJC01028622.1, forward strand.
ACAGCCCTCAGCCCATCACCCAGGCTGACCACACCTCAATGGGGTGAGGGACCCCATGGGGGGCTTGGCCAGCCTGCAAACAGCCATCAGCCCCTCACCCAGGCTGGCCAAGCACGCCAGCAAGTGGACATCTCCTGAGGGGTCCCAGACTGCAAGAGGGCACAGGCCGGGCTGAGGGACCTTCCGAGTGCACAAATGTTTGTGCACTGGGCCCCTAGTTCATAATAAAGGTCTGAGCCTTGAGAAAAATATTTTGTGTCATGATTTTTCCATTTGAAACTTTCTATTCTATTCAAATAGCTATAAACTCAAAATCACTTGAACTATATAGATATCTTATATGATCCTATTTACAAAAATAACCCTCAGAGTTTCTCAATATGGCACTAAAATTGACAAAGACAAAACAAAATTTAAAGTTCAGTTACTGCCATATCTTACAAAGAGGTTAGGTGACCATCCTATATAATAAAAGCCTAATATGCCAAGTGTCTGGTCATCAAGTTGGTCGTTCAACCAATCAAAGCATAATATGCTAATGATATGCTAAGGCCGCTCAACCACTTGCTATGATGTGCACTGACCACAGGGAACAGATGCTCAACACAGCTGCTGCCCCCTGGTGGTCAGTGTGCTCCCATAGGGGGAGTACTGCTCAAGCAAAAGCCTGGCTCACAAGCACAACCACAGTGGTGGGAGCCTCTATCACCTCTGTGGCAGGGCTAAGGATGTCCGACTGATATTCTCCAAGTCCTCCCAGACTGCAAGAGGGCACAGGCCAGGCTGAGGGACACACATCCTGCCCACCCACCCCCCCAGTGCACGAATTTTGTGCACTGGGCCTCTAGTATTATATAATCCATTATCCCAACTGAGGTACTTTTGAAAGTGAAGGGGTTCTATTAATGAAAACAAACCAGACCAGCAAAAGAAAATCAGAGCTGTCCTAGGCCAACTGGAAACATGGGCACCCTCTCACAGAGCAACAGAAGCCTGCAACGTCTCCAGGGACTTGGCCCTCTGGGTTGAGACTGGTATGCAAGAACTAATTAACTAGTATAAAGGCGTGGGAAGAACGTTTATTTTGAAGGTCACAGCATCTATCCAAAGGCCACTCCAGCAGTGATGGAGGCCCAACCTGTAATAACAGAGGTGCCCTACTGTCTGTGTGGCCCTATAGATGGGCAAAGAAAAGCCAGGGAAAAGTCAAACAAGCAGGGAACACAATCAGCAAGTAGCAGATTTGACGGGAATTCAAGAGCTGGATCCATTTATGACATCATTGTACAAATATTAAATGAACACCTACTATGTTAACCCTGGTTACAGGGACTGAGGAACTAGAGCACAGCAGTAGTTACAGGGTATCTCATAAAAGCACAGCAGATGATAATTTACCAAAACTATAGCACAAAGTAAGAATCAAATCTAAAAAAGATGAAGAAGCCTATGTTAAGAATTATGATTATGGGTAGGGGAAATAATGCGGAGGCTCTTCCCGACAGCTACTTTTTTAAATCGATGACCCTCAAGTTGTGTTTTAGTCACACACAAAAATAGTTAACAAAAAAAATATTTTGTTAAAAAAGCATAAGTAAATACAAAATGAAGATACTAAAAGCAATAAAGACATCCAAAGTAAGCAAGAAATCATTTTTAGCCCTAGCCGGTTTGGCTCTGTGGATAGAGCATCGGCCTGTGGACTGAAAGGTCCCAGGTTCGATTCCAGTCAAGGGCATGTACCTTGGTTGCAGGCACATCCCCAGTAGGAGGTGTGCAGGAGGCAGCTGATCGATGTTTCTCTCTCATCGATGTTTCTGACTCTCTATCCCTCTCCCTTCCTCTCTGTAAAAAATTAATAAAATATATTTTTTTAAAAAGAAATCATTTTTAAGCAGAAAGATAAATACTATCACCAGTCAGTATTTCAAATTCCCTAAGTCTGCTCAGAAGCAACATTTTAAAACAGTGATGATTATAATGATCAATATTCATCTTTTCCTTAAGATGGAGCATGCAAACACTCATCTCTCATTATAGAATAAAGCAAATGTTAAATGCAAATAATAAATCCTATAGTAAGCATACAGTAGAGCTTGAGAA
>PVJC01028623.1:0-22425 GCA_004026665.1 Murina feae
CTCCCACCCCCCAGTGCACAAACCCTGAAGAGGCTGTGGACAGCCTGAAAATGGCTCTCAGCCTCTCACCCAGGCTGGCCAGGCATGCCAAGCAGGTGGACATCTCCCCCTAGGTGTCCCAGACTGCAAGAGGGCACAGGCCGGGCTGAGAGACCCCCACCCTCCGAGTGCACAAATTTTTGTGCACCGGGCCCCTAGTATTCTAATAACAAAAAACAAAAAAAGCTGCCATTTTTAAACCATCATCATAACTTAAAAAATAATCCATATGCAGAGTCCTGTGAGTAATTATAGCATGTCTTTGAGGTTAACTAAGTGTTAGATGAACAAAGTAACCAAAAAGAAAAAAAATGCTTTCACAGGCTGCCAAGCCAGCAGGGCGACAGCGGGCATGTGTGGCTCTCTCCTTTGGAAAATATGTTTCAGACAGTGATGAAAACGTAAACCACATAAACCACTCGGTTCCTAAGAGAACAAGTTTTGAGAAATCTTGTTTTGGAATGAAGCTCAATTTTCCATTTCACAACAAAACCCTTCAAAGAAAAACGTTGAATTATAAGCAATACTGAGGATAACGTGAATAAGGACGTTAAAAAGAAAATGGAAACCTCGTTTAATCATGACAGACTTGATTGCCCAACACAGAACTGGTGTTATAGAGTAGTCTTCTCTGTATTTCCTACCTCACAACTCCTTTTCACAAAACCTCAACAGTCAGGCACAGCTTTTCTGTGCAAATCTCCCTGAAAATTTCATTCTTAGAGCTTAAGCTCCAGAACTCTGCTAGTGTAAAATTCTGGTGTTAGAGAAAACATCAGGCTGCATACTAATATTAACCGATTTTAAATCCTCCTTGAGCATAGGTTTTGCTAAGAAATTAGCGAGACAGCCCTGGCTGGCATGGCTAAGTGGTTAGAGCATAGGTCCATGCAGCAAAAAAGTTGTGGGTTTGATTCCTGGTCAAGGGCATATGCATGGGTTGTGCGTTTGCTCTCCATCCCTAGGTGGGGCTTGTGTGGGAGGAAATAAGTCAACGTGTCTTTCTAACATTGATATTTCTCTCTCTCTCTCTCTCTCTCTCTCTCTCTCTCTCTCTCCCCCCCCCCCCCCCCCCCCCCCCCCCCCCCCCCCCCCCCCCCCCCCCCCCCCCCCCCGTCTCTCTCCCTTCCCTCCCTCCCTCCCTTCCACTCTCTCTGGAAAGCAATGAAAAAAATATCCTCAGGTGAGGATTAGTAACAAAAAAAAGAAAAAAGAAAAAAATTAGAATTTGGAAACTTACACGAGTCAAAGTGAAAAATTACATAGAACCCAGAATTTGTTCCTAGGGGAATTTTTTTGCCCATTTCCTCATGTTGTGTGGGGCTTATGCAGCCAGCAGACCCTACTCTATTGTAAAGATGAGGTGGGAATATGGCCAGAATTGGAAATCTCTCAATCTTAACTGAATAGCCCTGAGCAAATGACTTAGCTCCTCTGAGCCTGTTTCCTGCTGTAGAAGGCTGTACTGACCTCTTACCTAAGAGCATTTTTAGGATACATGAATATAATAACAAATGGAACCATGCTTAATAAGCTATCGAGTGCCATTCATTCATAAGGATAAGCTTACACATAAGTTTATTATTTTCACTTTATAATTAGAATTTATTATTTTGAAAGGTTAAAATGAATGCAAAAACTGTAAATGTTTTGAATGTATTATATTGCAACAATTAATTGTAAATGTTTTTCTTCTTTTGTTATTTTAAATATATATTAAATATTTAAATGTGATTTAAAGTAAGTGCCTACCCACTTTTATTTATTATTTTAAATCCTCACCCAAGGGTATGTTTTTACTGATTTCAGAGAGAGAAAGAGGGGAGGAGAGGAAGAGAGAGAGAGAGAGAGAGAGAGAGAGAGAGAGAGAGAGAGAGAAACATTGATATGAGAGGAAAATATTGATGGGTTGCCTCCCATACACGCCTCACCCAACTAGGGATTGAACTCAAGATCTGTGTCTGTGCCCTGACTGGGAATTGAACCTGTGATTATTTAGTGCATGGGACAATACTCCAACCAACTGAGCCACTCGGATCAGAGACCCAATTTTAATATGTAACAGAAATGTAGGGGAAAATCCTAAGACTCCCCAGAAATGTAAAAATGAGGTCATGAAAGACAAGGTCATCACTTTAAAATTATTACAACTGAATGTACTTACAGTATTGTGTGTCTGTCCATATTAACTAGATTACCATCAAAGTTAGAAACAAACCAACCAGGTACAGAGCATATCCATTTCATAGCATTTGTTCAACCTTGTGTGAACTTTTCTTCCAATAAAGGCAAAAAACAAACACAAACAAACAAACAAAAGACTTGACCCTGAATGCAAAGCATCTGCTCAGATCATTAGAGGACGCACACTAAGTGGTCACCTGTCCAGACTAGCAACATCCCCAAATTCTATAGTGTATTCTCCTATGTTAAGTAGAGGTGTGATTAGCAGGGTCAAAGGACAAATGGTGTTATGTTCTATGTCTAGGTCAATGTTTATATAGGCTGAAGACAACTGATAAACAGGACTATGAGGACATGAATGACAAAGATGGAATCTGATTGTTTAGCAACAAACAGACTGAAAGCAAAGCCAATGACTGTGAAAGGTAGCACTTGGTTCTCCTTTGTATCCATGTGTCCCCCTTACTCCCCCTTAAGAAAGTTCCAGTTTCTTAGGGTTGAACTTTTGTTTTGAACCACAATATTTTGCAAACTCAGAATCTTTCTGACTATTTTCAAATCCATCTCAAAGATTCCCAGGAAATTCTGTGTTGACTCACAGGTTTTCCCGAGGCCACAGTAATTCCTAAGGTCAAGAACGTTTGCAGTTTGGCATATCTGATTAATTTTCCAACATCTCTGTGGTTGTTTAAGGTCTGATTTAGTCAGCTCTTGGTTTTCCCTGGTTAGCATCCCAAGTCAATTGAAGGCAACAGTTATTATCATTACATTTTTCCATTAATAATTATTTTTTGTTTCCTGTAACTTATTATAAGTAGACCGTGTAGTGGCATTTAAAATTTGGGGTGGGGAGAAGTGCATATTTGCAGCTGCCCTCTGCTGTTGCATAGATTTCTTTTATGAAAAATTTTTTTAAAAGTCCTAGACATCACCAGGGTGAGTGTCCTGAAAACTCATAGGAAGCAGTGTGTCTGAACTGGAAGGATTTTTATAGAATATCTGGTCTAACATTTTCAGATTAAATGGTGCTCAGACAAATTTTTGGACCAATAATTTGATGCTGTCTGGCAGTTAAAGGACATGAATCAGGTTTCCTGTTCGTGGTCCTATAATTTCTCTAAACTGCTCGGTGCTGAAGAGACGGAGAGATTATAAAGGATTCATCTGTTGCTCTACATTGACTCTGAAATATGAAATTGTTTCTCTGTGTAGCAGGTTCTGCTGACCACCATACTTCCTCAGCAATCACAGTTCCTATGCATGCTATGCTATGCTGTCAGCTTCCTCCCGGAAGGGTGTCTGACTCTCAACCCCCAGAGTAGCACAACTCTGAGGCGAGCTCTACACTGTCTCCCAGACGTCCCTAGGGGGACTGACCCCAGGTGCTTGCTTCAGCAGTGACCTACTCAATAAATGCATACTCTGTCCTTCTCTTTACTGTCTCACTTCCACACGTCCTGTGGTAAGCAGAATAATGGCCCCAACAACATCCAGACTTAATCCCTGAAACCTCTGAATGTGTTACCTTATACAGCAAAGGGAACTTTGCAGATGGTAATAAAAATTGGAATTTCAGATAGGGAGATTAGCCTGGATTATTTAGTTGGACTCTGTCTAATGGCATGGGTTTTTGAAAGCTGAGAACCTTTCCCTGCTGTAGTAAGAGAGAGACATGATGATAGAAGAGTCAGAGAAATGTAACATTATTGTTTTTATTTTTAATTCATTTTTATGGGGGTGGTTTATAATATAAATTTCAGGTGTATAACATTGTAGTTCAACGTATCTGTATACTCTATTGCATGCTCACCACCTGAACTCTATTTTCCTTTCATTACCATATATTTGCCCCCCTTTACTCACTTTGCCCTCTTCCCACATGCCCCCATTCCCATATGGTAAGATAGATTATTTTTTAAATGTTTTATTTTTATTATTGAGAGTATTACAGGTGCTCCCCTTATCCCTTTTGCCCACATCCACCTGGCTCCGGCCCCACCCCAGACTGTCACCTCACTATTGTCTTTGGGCTAGACATATCTAATCTAATAAAAGAGTAACATGCAAATTAACCTTCACTCCGTTATACCCAAAGGCACACCCACAAGCCATGCCCACCAACCAATCAGGAGCAAATATGCAAAATAACTTAACTAAGGTGGCTGCAGCTATGGAGCTGGAGTTGCCCTGGGCAATGGAGGAAGCCAGGGCCCTATGGGCCCTGAGCTCTACTCAAGGCTACAAAGTTGCATTTATAGAAGATAAACAAACCCCAGATACCTGCTGGGCTGGGACCTTGGGTTGCTAGGGGCAACCCAGGCTTCGAGCGGGGGACCAAGGCAACAAAGTTTCCATTATAGAAGTTAAATAAATCTCAGATACCTGCTTCCAGCCAGGCACCTCAGTAGGGACCCGAACCCTGAAGAGGCTGTGGACAGCAAGAAAATGGCCCTCAGCCCTTCACCCATGCTGGCCACACCCCCATGGGGTGAGGGTCCCCACTGGGGGCTTGGCAAGCCTGCAAACAGCCATCAGCCCCTCACTCAGGCTGGCCAGGCATGCCAGCAGGTGAACATCCCCTGAGGGGTCCCAGACTGCGAGAGGGCACAAGCTGGGCTGAGGGAACCCCCCGAGTGCACAAATTTTTTTGCACCAGACCTCTAGTCCTATATAATAAAAGGGTAATATGCAAATTGACCCTAACAGCAGAACAATTGGGAATGACTGGTCACTATGACACACACTGACCACCAGGGGGTGGGCACTTAATGCAGGAGATGCCTCCTGGTGGTCAGTGCACTCCCACAGGGGGAGCTCTGCTCAGCCACCAGCCAGGCTAATGGCTGCCAGCACAGCGGTGGTGGCAGGAGCTTCCCCCACCTCCTTAGCAGTGCTAAGGATGTCAGACTGCAGCTTAGGCCTGCTCCCCACTAGTAAGTGGACATCACTGAGGGCTTCTGGGCTGCCAGAGGGACTGCTAGTTTAGGCCTGATAGGGATCGGGCCTAACCCAGCAGGTGGACATCCCCAAGGGGTCCTAGACTACGAGAGGGCACAGGCTGGGCTGAGGGACCTCCCCCCCATCCCCGAGTGCACAAATTTTTGTGCACTGGGCCTCTAGTGTGTATATAAGTCCTTTGGTTAATCCCTTCCTGGCCCTTCCACCCACAAGCCCTCTGAGATCTGTCAGTCTGTTCTTTGCTTCCGTGTCTCTGGTCCTATTTTGTTCATCAGTTTATTTTGTTCATTAGATTCCACATGAGTGAGATCATGTGATATTCATCTTTCTCTGACTAGCTTATTTTTGCTTAGCATAGTAATCTCCAGATCTATCAATGCTGTTCCAAAAGATAGGAAATCCTTATTTTTTATAGCTATATGGTATTCCATTGTGTAGATGTACCACTGATTTTATACCCACTCATCTATGGATGGGCTGTTTCCAGGTCTTAGCTATTGTAAACAACACTGCTATGAACATAGGGGTGCTTATATTCTTTCTGATTGGTGTTTCGGGATTCTTAGGATAGATTTCCAGAAGTGGGATCACTGGGCCAAAAGGCAGTTCCATTATTCATTTTTTGGACGAAACTCTGTAATGTTTTCCATAGTGGATACACTAGTCTGCATTCCCAATAAGAGTTCATCGGCACTGTTGTTTGTTGATTTGTTAATGCTAGTCATTCTGGCAAGTATAAGGGGCTATCTCATGGTATTTTTAAATTGCATCTCTCTGATGATTAGTGACATTGAACATTTTTTCATATATCTATTGGCCATTTGTATGTCCTCTTTGCAGAAGTGTCTATTCAGGTCCTTTGGTCATTTTTTAATTGGATGTTTCTCCTTCCTCTTGTTGAGCTGTATGAGGTTGAAAAAATATATACACACACACTGAGTGGCCAGATTATTATGACCACCTGATGTTTGTAGGCAAATTAGCTATAATTTTGTGCTGAAGTTGCTAGAGGGCCAGACCATTATAAATACGGAAGCAGGTTGTTTACCACGACAGTAGAGGTGATTTTTTTCTGAAGATATGGGTGAACAACGTGATTCAATAGCCTTTGAACATGGGATACACACACACACACACACACACACACACACTGAGTGGCCAGATTATTATGACCACCTGACGTTTGTAGGCAAAGTAGCCATACACTGCATGGTATGGGATACAGAAGCCGAAGGCTGATTCGAACACTTTTGCTGTCTGCAGTTATCAAGATAAAACATCTCCAATTTGCACAGGAACACAAGGATTGGACAATTGAGCACTGGAAAAAAGTCATGTGGTCCGATGAATCATGTTTCCAGTTGCATCATGCAGATGGTAGAGTGAGAATTTGGTGGAAACAGCATGAAAGCATGCACCCCACATTCATGAGTACAACCCTTCAAGCTGGTGGGGGCAGTGTTATGGTTTGGGGCATGTTTTTCTGGCATGATTTGGGCTCTTTAATTCATGTGGAACAATGTCTGAATAGCACAACATATCTAAGTATCATTGCTGATCAAGTCCATCCTATCATGTTGATGGCGTATCCCAATGGAGATGGCTTCTTCCAACAAGACAATGTGCCAGGCCACGGTGCTCGTATTGTGCAGGAGTGCTTTCAAGAACATGAGGGAGACTTTGCCTTGCTTAGGTGGCCCCACAATCACCAGATCTCAATCCAGTTGAGCATTTGTGGGATGAAGTTGAAAGAGCCATCAGGCAGCTGGTTCCACAACCATCAAATCTCATAGAACTGGACAGTGCTATTCATTAGGCATGGTGTCAGATTCTTTGCATCATCTTTCAACATCTCGTGGAGTCAATGCCAAGAAGAATCCCAACAAAGTACTGATGGCGTGGTCATAATAATCTGGCCAGTCATAATAATCTGGCACTAAGTGTATATAGTGTATATATACAGCATATATGATTAATACTTATCAGAAGTATCATTGATGGACATGTTCTCTCATACACTGGGCCCCCTTTGCATTTTGAAGATGGTTTCTTTTGCTGTGCAGTAACTTTTCACTTCAATGTAGTCCTATTTGTTTATGTTTTCCTTTGTTTCTTTTGCCCTAGGACTGGGGTGGGTAACATTTTTTCTGCCAAGAGCCATTTGGGTATTTATAATAAATATCATTTGTGGACCATACAAAATGATCAACTTAAAAAAATTCCTGCTATATTTGGTCAAACATTTATTTAACTCACTCCTAATGCAGAGCCAGACCAAACGATTTTGGAGGCTTTATACAGCCCATGTCCAAATGTTCCCTGCCCCTGCCCTAGGAGACGTATTTGTGAAAATTTTGCTGTGTGAGATGTCTGACATTTTTACTGCCTAAGGTTTTTTCTGGGATTTTTATGGCTTTGAGACTTATATTTGTCTTTTATCCATTTTGAGTTTATTCTTGTGTATGGCATTAATTGGTGGTCTAGTTTTATTTATTTATTTATTTATTTATTTATTTATTTATTTATTTTGCATGTAGCTATCCAGTTTTTCCAACACCATTTATTGAAGGGGGTGTCTTTACGCCATGATAAGCTCTTGCCTCCTTATCAAATATTAATTGGCCATACTAGTGTTGGTTGATTTCTGGGTTCTCTGTCCAGCTCCAATGATCTATATGGGTATTCTTGTGCCAGGACCAGGCTGTTTTGATTATAATGGCAGATCAGGGCAGCACTCCACTTTGGCACTGGCCCTTGGGAGGGGTGAGAGCTTGTTGCCTCCTTCTATCTCTTCAGTGCACTGCCAGAGACACTGATGGAAGGATCCAAGGGGTCACATTAAATGTTCCATTTCTGGGTTGTGTCCCCTCCCCTCCAGGATGGGGAGAGCAGGATTTGGGAATGCATATCCAATCTGCCCTTTGAGTAAGAGCACTGGCAATTGTTCCTCTGGAGGGAAGCTAGCGAGGTAGCTCAGCTGCCTGTTATTATTTATTAGAGTCCCGATGCACAAAATTCATGCAAGGGGCTCAGCCCTCGCAGCCCTGGCTTCGTCCGGAAGGATGTCCAGACGATCATTCTACTGTTTGGTCTAATTAGCATATTAGCTCTTTATTGTATAGGATAGAGGCCCGATGCACAAAATTTGTGCAAGTGCCTCTGCCTCAGCCCTCACTGCTGCCTCGGCTTCATCTGGAGAGACATCCAGTCTAATTAGCATATTACATTTTTATTATTATAGATAATAATGTCCAGCAGTAAGCAAATGTTTCATAAATATGTGTTGACTCAATTGAAGGAATAAAAACATCTATTAATTTAGTTTGAGTTCAGCAACTGTATACATAGACATGTGCTAAGGTAGAAGTGAATTGTTATTACAATTTCACCACAAATACCCTGGTAGTGGCAATTTTATTTCTATTCTGGTCATTGCAATATTTACAGTTCCTAGTACTAAGTCATATTTATCCTAGTACTAAATCATTTTTAGGCATTGTTCCTTTAGAGAGCAAGTACTATTGTGATTAGCTTAAACGTATATATTGCACATTGTGTGTGAATGAGTGCCTTTGCTTAAAATAATAAGTGCCCAATAATTTTTCTTTTAGTGGAAGTATGATAATGAATAGTCTTAATTTTACTTGAAACCATATTCCTACAACTTTCAGAAGTAACCTTAACAGAGCTATCGCATTATGACTGTGGCATTACTCGTGCTCACCAATATCTGGTTCTTCACTTCTGAGTTCATAGAAGACTGCGTTTCCCAATTTTTGTGGCTGTGGGATTAGTTCTATGTCAATGCAATCATGTGGCCTGAGCCTTTAATTACCAGTGTGACATCTTCCTCTCACTTTATTTTTTATGATAATCAAGGACTCTGTGTGCAGCTTCAGGATGTGTCCACTTTGAATCTGGACAAGATGGAGGCCAGGGTTTGCATGGGCTTTACATAAAAAATAAATAAACTGTTTATATGTTAAGCTACTAAAATTTTGAGGCTGTTTGTTCCTCAGCATAACCCACTTTAACATAAGGTCCCTACTCGGGGGGGCTCTAATTATGGGAAATACCCCTGCCAAGGATTGGGGAATGAACAGTAACCTGTGTACATGGTGCCACTGTGCCTGTGGTCTTGGGCATGCATGTAAGTTATGTATATAATGTTTGTAAAGATCAATCAAATTGCATAGAACTATAACTAGGGTGAGGGGGAGATTTTATATATATATATATATATATATATACATTTAGTGAACTACCACATACCTCACAAGAACAAAAATGATCTAAGCCTACCTAAAGTTATAGTATCAAAATTAGGTAACTGGTAAGCTCATATATATTTTGCTAATCTGTTGATAGAATGTCAACATCAAGGGACCAGACCCTTACAATGATGGCACTTCTGTGGACATAGTTCTCCACTTTTTCACAAAATGTATTCCAATGTGTATAGATAAGAAAGAATAAGTGTGTGTGTGTGTTAGTCTGAAGGAGAACATTCAGTTTACTGGAGACTGCAATTTTAAAATAAGTTGACCATATCAGCTGTTTATTTATCAATTCGACTTACTGTCAGGGTGATTCTCTTCTGAGTGAAGCCATGATATCTCATGCCCATTGGATACTAAAAATGAAGCCAAGTCACTATTTGCTGAGTATTCATTCTGGGTGTCCCAGTGATACTAGTGCTCTGAGAGGACCTTGAGGCAATGAACTCATCATGCACTTAAGCGTTTAGATAAGGATTTCTCAACTTTGGCACGATTGATATTTTGAGCCAGATAATTCTTTGTTGTAGGGGACTGTCCTATGCATTGTCGTATTTGTGGTCTCTACCCACTAGATGCCAATAGCTCCCTTAATTGTAAGTTATAAAAAATGTCTCCAGACATGCCACATGCCTCCTGAGGAGGCAAAATCACCTTGTTAAGATTCAGTGGCTGTGACTGATAACATGAGAGCAAAAATTACTTTTATTTTACTACATAGCATATAATAAAAAAGATTAAAAATTAAGTCTTTAAGTCAACATGGTACCAACCAGAGTCAAAGGACAGGAAAGGTAACTTTCCTCCCCTCCATCCATTAGAGCACAATAAAAATAGCAGTGGTGGCAGTAGTGGATGTTGGTTGACTTTTTAAAATATGTGGTTTTTTAAAAAATTTATTTCAGAGAGAAAGGGAGAGGGAGAGAGGAAGAAACATCAATGATGAGAGAGAATCATTGATTGCCTCCTGTACGCCCCCTACTGGGGATCAAGCCTGCAACCTAGGCATGTACCTTTTAGTCTGCAGGCCAAAACTTCTATCCACTGAGCCAAAACAGCTAGGGCTGAATTTGTTATTCTTGACTAAGGTGTGAAAAAGGAGAAATGCAGGTATAATCTGAGAGAGAGAGAGAGAGAGAGAGAGAGAGAGAGAGAGAGAGCCTAATAAGCTTTCATTATTTTTATCCATCAGAGGATTTTGAAAACCCTGAGTACATTGCATTACACTGGTGTTAGAGTTTTAATTTTGGATTTTTAGGGGCGTGTGTGTGTGTGTGTGTGTGTGTGTGTGTTTCAAAAAAGTGTTTCTTTGCCTCAAGTTTGAGAAAAAAATCTTTGGCTTTTTCCCAACTCCCCACCCCATCTATGAACAGACACATGGAGACCCGGGATAAGACACTGGAAAGGAAATGTTCTTTCATGAACAGTTTCAGTTTTGTCCTTGTAGAGAAGCAAGGCTGAAGCTGATGAACCACTGGAAGCAGCTTAGGGCAGGTTGACCTAAGCTATCACATGCCCAAGATGTGGCCTTCTTAGATGCTGGCCCTGGGTGCCTGCTAATGTGGGAGGCCACTCTCAGCATTAAGAGTCTAAGGGAGCCCTACCTGGTTTGGCTCAGTGAATAGAGCTTCGGCCTGCAGACTGGGTCCTGGGTTCGATCTAGGCAAGAGCACATGCCCAGATTGTGGGCCCATCCCCAGCAGTGGGTGTTCAGGAGGCAGCTAATCGATGTTTCTCTCTCATCGGTATTTCTAACTCTCTATCCTTCTCCCTTCCTCTCTGTAAAAAATCAATAAAATATATTTTTAAAAAAAGAGCCTAAGGGAGTACTGTGTTTATGGCACTTCTGGAGGTGCATGGCTTGGCTCCCTTCAAGAAAGAATTTGATGTTCAGCTGCCATATAGGTGACAGCCTTCAGATGCTAGTACCTCACCTTCCCACCAGGGCCACCCTCTTCCCAGATAACTGCCAGAATGGCTGTATTCCAGCACTCACATTGCACTAGCCATGGCTTTATCAGATCTACAACATGATCTGAATCCTCCTTGCCTAATCCTGCTTCCTCCTCCTTTCCTGTCACTGAGGAGAGAAATGCCTGGTGGTCCAAAGGCTTGCCCACCCAGTTCTATTCCAGTCCCATTTTATATTGCATAAGCATATCTTCCAAACAGACCACTTGCTCTCCTGATGTTTTGGTGTCTGCTTCCCAGAGGACCTAACTAAACCAGTGTCTTATTCATTTTTAAGCATTAAAAAACTATTTATATAAACCAACTTTATTATAAAAAGTAGTCCAGAAGTATCTATAATAATAAAAGCATAATATGCAAATAGGCCAAATGGCCGAACAGCAGAACAACTGTTTGGATGACCATGTTATGACACACACTGGCACCAGGTCAGCCAAGACGGGTGTGATGTGATTGGTAGGTGGTGGTGGGGGGAAGCTGCCATCACCCCATGATTGCCCTGCAGAGGGAGGCCCAGGCTACTGGCCAACGGGGTGATCAATAGAGGGGGAAGGAAGGAGGGTGGTGGCGGATGTGGGCAGAGCCAGGCCAAGGAGGTGCAGCTAGGGAGCAGGACCAGTGGGAAGCCCAGTGCCAGTAGTCAGACGGAAGAAAGGTCTACTCTTGCACAAATTTTGTGCACAGGGCATCTAGTATGGTATAAAGGATTTAATAAGCAGTGAGTTAAATCCTCTTCTCTTCCATTTCTGATTCTATGCCTTACAGAAGCCTTAGAATTGGTATAAAATTTTCTCCATATTTTCTAGGCATATACAAATAGAGACACTTTGTGTTGCACAGGGAGTTCCAGTTTACAGATAGTGTTTTGCACCTGGGTTATTTTTTGTTTAGTAGTGTGTTTTAGAGATTTTTCCATGCCAGGACAGTACATCTGCCTTCATTTTTTGGACAACTGGGTTATATTCTACTGCATGAAAATTACTGCATGTTTATTCATCTTTCCATTCTTCTATTTCCTTGTTTTTCCTTTGTTTTTCTCTAATTAAAAAAATTTAAACGATGTGAAATGAAAATTAAATGTTACTACACTCTCCCTTTATATGCAAATCCCATCCCAAGAGACCACAACTTTTAATAGTTCTTGTTCTTGATTTTTCTTCTTTTGGTAATTTCCATTACAACTTTAAGTGTTATGCTTATATATTTTTCTAAAATTTTAGCAAAGTAATTATTATCACAGCTTTCTAGAAAAAAAAGACATAATGGGTAACATCACTTTAATGAGCCCAAAGTTATATATATATATATATATATATATATATATATATATATATATATATATATACACATGTACCCAGTTCACCATTTTGAACCCTAAGTGTGACTAGGCAGGATGACATGGTTAATACTATGACTCTATAAGTAGTCTGATTTCTAGTTTAGCTCTGTCACCTCCTAACTATGCAATCTTGGACATTTTGAGGCTCCTTTTTCTCATCTCTAAAATTAGAATAAAGTAGTTCTGTGTATCTGAGAGAATGGCCTGTACTATAAATTATGTCAAGATTTGGATTGCACCTATTGCACTTGCTGACTACATTATGGCCTTGTCTTGGACCTTTTCTCAGATATTAATTAAAATGGGACTGGTAAGAGCTCCCTTCCAAAGATGTGTGAAGATTCCATTACTTAAATAGGATATCCGTAGGCTCTCCATACATGATATTTTCTCCCTTCCATCCAGTTCTGTTAGGTAGTAATGCCCTAGACATGAGGAGCTTAGCTAGTTTTGCACAGCATCACCAATGGTTCATGATCTTCTCAATGACTTAAAGAATGTCTGCATAGTGATTCAGTTGTTGCATGGGCCTAAAAACTTCGGTTTTTGATAAAGAAGAAAAAAACATTTCTGATTCTAACAGTAACAGCAAAATCCAAGAGGATGAAAATTTTTTCTATTTCAAATTAATGTCTGATTGTTCATATATACCAAGATTCTGCACATTTATTAATTATTTGAAGTAGAAATGTCATTTTTCATTAGCATATTTTTGTTATTAGTGTTAAAATTAATTATAGACCTTCCTTTTGATATCATATATTTATGTTTTTGAGTAATTTGAAGAACACATTCTAAATATGAAAAAACATTAAAATGTTTATTTACCAATCAATCTTCCCCTCATATTCATTAAGATTCATTATAAACTTAAAACATTTTAAACTATATTGATGCAATAAAAGATATCTATAGTAGCTTCTAACACTTGTGATGTAGGGCAGGAAGTTATTTCAGATTTCTAGATGATTGTCTAAAATAAACAGCTCAGCGGATTCTGGGAGCATTTCTCATCTCGTGGATGTGTTACAGTTAGGGACATACCAGCAGCGATATCATAAAATATTAACAATTTTGTGTATTTAGAAATGTACCTACAGCTTGGAAAGAAAAGTCGGAACGACAAAGGCATATCTGATGCTGCTGTACATTGTGCTATTTGAATTACTTTCTTCTTTCGTATCTCTAGCTGGTTGAATTTGGATCAGATTTGGCATATCAAGTATCTTTGGTTGGATTTCCCAGAATTCAACCTTAAGCTGAGGATGCCAACATAGTTAATTTTTTAAGGGCGTGTTCCCAGGGTAGACTCACAAGGAAGCGGTGAAGCAGGACAGGGGTTGGAAGGGTGCCATTTTAGCCCCACCCGCAGTGTTCTTCCACAGGGGAATTCCTTAAATTGCACTCCAGAGACAGTCCAGCGCTGGAGGACTTCACATTTCTTCCTCCGTCAGTCACTGGGACTGTGAGTGCCCAGGAACTTCCAGATACAAAGAGAGCAGATCTGCTGGTTTAAAGACAGTTCCCCTCAGAAGGTCACAGATGTAAGCTGTTCGCATCAAAGCGCGTAGCAGCTGGAGAAGGGTACGCAGAACTGCTATCAGGAAACAGGGAATCTGGACCAAGGACAGTGCCTATACCTCAGTGAGATTGTTACTAGTAAAATTCAAATGTGAGCTCCAAGGCAAACTAAACAAATCAATTTTGTTGGGAAAGAAAACTAGAGATATTTTTTTTGTAATACATATGCAACATAAATTTTCTGGGGGAGATTTATATAGATTCATTTTGAAAAATATCTCCTATTCATATTTTTAAGTTCAAAGTTCAGTAGCATCGGAAACAATGACAATTTATAAGAATTCTTAGAATCAACATGACCTGGATTTACCTTTTCCAAAATGTTTTACTAGTTAATAGACCTGCCATTTCTGTTTATTGAGGTAGATTTTAATTCATACAATGGATAATTATGAAAAACGTAACTATGTGTCATGTATTCTGCGGGTCACTCTTAAAAAATATGAGCACTGCACTGTTTCAGCACAATGTAACTTCTAAAATAATCAAATCTGGAGCAGCAAAGCCATTGTGATATGCTCTACTGTGGGTCAGCAGGGAGTAGAGAGGGAGCAGCAAAAAGGGAAGAAGGACTTTCACAGTCTGCTCAATGCCGAGTTATAATTTTGAGTGGTGACTATGTGAGTTATGTCTCATATGTACAAATCACATCGACCTACTAATAGGCATTAACTGCCATCCATGTAGGACACTGCTTTTCAAATTGATGCATAGATAGCTCACCAAAACTCTCAAATTTTGCTTCAGGAAGTCTCAGGTGGGGACTGAGAATTTATATTACTAACAAGTTCCCAGGTATTATAGATACTGTTGGTCTTTAGACCACACTTTAAGTAGAAGCTTACACATATATATTTGCATGTTTTGTTTTGTTTTTTAAATAGAAAACTTCAGTAGGGAGTGGCACATCAAAGTCATTTTCTAGAGTTGGCAAATTAATAGATTGGCTTTGTTTTTCCTTCTTTATCCTTAGGTCAGTATTTTGACATGAATATTTTGATGAGACAAGGAAAGAAATTAATTGCATCTTTATATTTATTATAAAGAGGTCAGCACATGCATGCTGTATCAATTACTAAGAGATCTTAGAAGCAAGAGTTATATTGCCTCTGATCACTTTTGGTCAATTAACACAATAAAGCATCCATTTTTTGTTTCTTTGCTTTCAACAACATAAGCTTCTTTACTTCGTGTAAAGTAGAAAACCTAATTTTTGTAATCTTTTCCAAGATGCCATTAGATCCATCTGGAATAGTCAAAATGTATTCTTAAGTAATGTTACTTTATTTATTAAGATCTTGGGTTAAACTATTAATTGGTTAAACTATTAATTGTACATTCTAAATTGTAGAATTCTAAATTGTACAAGAAACCTCTGACACTTTCTATTTCCTTCCTCACTTCGTTCTTATTTCTGACCAACACTATCAAGAAAGAGGGCCTCAGACCCTGGTTAAGGACAATCTGGGTCACAATGGGGCCACTCTGGCATGAGAATAGACTTTCTAGAGCAGGAATAGTAAGATTGCAAGCAGAACCAGACTAGGGAAAATACACTATTGTGTTTCTCACACCAGAGAGGTGGCCCTTACATGCTCCTGGGTTCAGCAAAACACAGTCTAATAACAATTGCATTGCCTTTTAAATGATATAACTTCATTACTTTGTGCCAATGGAGTTTGTACATATAAGCAGAAATATATGGACTGAAATAGAGTGGAAATAGTTAGAAAATTTAGCAAGGAAATTAAGAATATGTTCACATTAAGTTATTTTAGATTGCAAATGACATAAAAATAAAATGAAGGGAACAGCTTTTATGGAAAATGTCCAGTCATATATTAATAAGTCTACAGACTTCCAAAAGCCCCATTTGAAAGCCATGCTTGATGGATCTCTTGCATTAGGTTCCTCCCTCTTTGGATAGATCCTCTATTTCCTCCCTCATGGACTGTTGTAGGGAGAAGGCTGGTCTTTGTCTCTTCTAAAGCAGGCAGATCTCATGCTGGCTCTCCTCTTTACCTTCAGAAGATCATTTGTGATGGGCTTAGAGGAAATGGCAGCTGACAAATAGACCAGCTCTCTTCTAGCTTGTAGGGGAATATTTTTTTTTGATTTCATCTTTTTTAAAAAATAGTTTTATTAATTTCATAGATGAAGGGAGAGGGAGATAGAAACATCAATGATGAGAGAGAATCATTGATCAGCTGCCCTCTGCATGCCCTTTACTGGGAATTGAGCCTGCAACCCCGACATGTGCCCTGGCCGGGAATCTAATCCTGAGGTTCTGGTTCATAGGTCAATGGTCAACCACTGAGCCATACTGGCTGGGTGAGTTCATCTTTTCATGCTTTTTATTGATCAACCTTGAAGGATAAAAATCAGACAATAAGCAAAGGGGCAATGTCCAAATAGAATGCTCCAACTACTTTAATTTTTTTAACTTATTGAGATTAACATATAAAAAGCTGTACATATTGCCCTGACCAGTTTGGCTCAGTGGATAGAGCATCAGCCTGCAGACTCAAGGGTCCCAGGTTCGATTCCGGTCAAGGGCATGTACCTTGGTTGTGCGCACATCCCTAGTAGGGGTGTGCCGGAGGCAGCTGAGCGATGTTTCTCTCTCATCGATGTTTCTAACTCTCTATCCCTCTCCCTTCTTCTCTGTAAAAAGTCAATAAAATATATATTTTTTAAAAGCTGTACATATTTAATGTATGCAACTTGTTGAGTTTGGGATAAGCATATACCTGTGAAACTATCAGACATACCCATAATCTCCAAAAGATCTATCCCCTTGGAATTTTTTAAGTATTCAATACCGTTTTCTTATCCATAGATATCATGCCATAGATCTCCAGAACTGGTTTATCTTGCGTAAGACTTTGTATTCTTTGACCGTCACCTCCCCAGTACCTCTTTCCTGGTTTTCAAAACATGATAATGTCACTTTCTGCCTATGTTTTCTCAGCTTATTTCTAAATATATATCAAAATTAGATTTATAGCTTTTGTTCCTTGAGTAATTTTTACTATCAGAAGATGGCTTTCAGTTTGTTTTCTAATAAAATTTATTTTAAAGATGTTCCAGTTTCTTTGGAGATTTGTTCTGTTTGTTATAGGAATTGAAATTGAAGAATCTAGAGAGGCCATGATCAATGGAGTCACTCTTTGGGTGTGAAAATGAATATTGATACCATTTTAAACAGTAACCTCTATCTCTTTCACAGAGAGGGGGTAGGTAACCAGGAATTTTAAAGGAACATTACAGTGGAGTATTTGAGGCATACATTTAATGATTGTGTTGTCTCCCAAGTGTTTGCAAGACTATGCACAGATGTGTCCATAGAAAACGTATTTTAATTTGTGCACTTTACATAGAAGGTAGAATTATGTATGACCTAGATCCAAGAAAGGCTGGTTTTAAATTACACTTGTGAGCAGAATTGGCAGATCCAGTTAGTCTGCCGTAAGTTGTTGGAAAATGGGTGATTGCTTTCAAAATGTTTATGGATGAAAAATGCAGAATATTACTCTAAGTTTTGCAAAAACTTGTACACCCAATTGGAACATTTTGCACTAAAATAATACGAGAAGGAAATTTGCCTTCTTCTTTAGCCAGTTAGGCAGTGGGGATATCCAGAATTACAGCTGGATATTCCAGAATGATATAATTTATTACTACTTTAGGAATCAAGTTTTTTTTTAAATTAATGCTGTAATTTATTTACTTTCTAGAGTTTAAGAAAAATAAATATAAAATAGGACCCTAAGCCCCAGAGCTCCTCAGATTTACCAGCCTCGTCTGATTGTGGATGTTCTTAATGCAGTTTGTCCGAAGGGCACACACCCTTCATCTCAGACGCAGTCAACGAACAAAACTGCTGTCACAGGAGAAAAGTTTGAATCGCTCCCCCAAATTCTCAAAAAAACATGCCCTCATACATTTTGAGAAATAGAAAAAAGTCAGGTGCAGCCTCCAACACTCCTAATTTGTGTTCTGAAATGATGAAATGAATGAGGAAGAAGGGGCTTATGACACATTTCTCAGAATGGACACTGACCTGTCATCATATATTGAAGTCACAATCAACCCAAGGACTATAGCTTTGAGGTAATACAGAACGTCTTTTTCACATAGACTTAAAGAAATGAAGTAAGTCTTGTCAGTGTGATTTTAAACAGACATACTCTGGTTTAAACCTCATCAGAAGATAGATGGATACCCAGAATCCATCATAGTTCAAAAAGGGATATTCATTGGTTATAAGAGCCAATGGGATAGAATAAATGATAAAATAACAAAAACAGATCCAGAGACAGAGAAGCATCAATCAGATCGTCAAACCTCAGAGGTAAGGTAGTGGAGGGTGAGGGTAAGGGGGAGAGATCAACCAAAGGACTTGTATGCATGCATATAAGCCCAACCAATAGACACAGACAACAGTGGGTGAGGGCATGAGCGAGGGGTGGTGTGGGGGCAATGGAGGATAAGGACACATACATAATGCCTTAATCAATAAAGAAAAAGAAATGATCTCCAGAGGACATCAACTGACTGGCCTGCTCTTCCAAACTCTCTTCCTCTGAGTGATCTGGAGACGCCTTCAAGGCTGAGCGCCTGGTGCAGCCTCTGCCTTTTCTAACTCTGAAGGCCGCTCTTACCTCCGCACCACCAAACAGCTCTCCCAGTGCCAGGCTAGTGATAGTTTCTGGAAAACCAGAAAGCCAGCCAGACACTCTGTCACCCAAGCTTATACACCTAATATTCATGAGCCGGCTGCTCCATGATGGTGATGTGCTCTGAGCAATTCCTTCTGTTCAGCCAGGTTGGGACCTCGCTACCCTTTCCCAGCTACATGACTGAATCAGTCTGTGGACACATCACTGCTCTCTGTGCCAATTAGGAGTCAGCACAAGAAAGACGCAAGGTCTTCCTTGAGGCTGTTCTTGTTTCTGCCTGTGCATCCCTGTCAGGGAGATAGGCCCATCACTGGGGAAAGAACTAGAAACAGTGTAGGAATGAGCCTGCGAGACTCCAATGACTCTTGCAGGACATCCATGGTCTGGCATCTTGAACAGGAAATTGGGTGTGTTCCCATGCCTGCTGCCCATGGGACAGGGAAAGAAGGCCGGGAGCTTCTTGCTCGCCTTAACCACGACCAGCTGGCTTTAAGTATTCTGATGTTTTTTGTCTGTTTTGTTTTTACATGAGCATTCTGGAGGCTCTGTGACAGACAACCAGAATCTTCACCTGTTCCTGCGGCCATGTGGCACTTGTCAATGGGGAAGGCAAACTCTGTGTTGAGCTACAGAAGCAGAAGTTGAATCAAGTATTTGAGTGCAAGTCATTGATTTAGGAGATGACCCCAAGAAACATCGTCCTCAATACCACTAGGAACCCTGGAGGCCAGTGTAGATCATGTGCTTCAGTTACCACCCAGTGGACAAGAGCTAAAGCGATTTCTACATCACACCTCTTAGTCATTGGTGAAGGGTGCTGGGCAGGGGGAGGTTAAACCTCGGACCCTTCCAGGCTACTTCCAGGGTGGGCAAACTGGTCTCTGGAAGCCAGAGGAGGCACTTTGGTGTGGACAAGCAGATGCTGGCAGTGGGAAGCCAGGCTGGTGTGCACTGATGGGATACGGAGGATGAGTTTGGGAGGGGTCCTGACAGCCTCTGAAGGTCGTCTGTGCTGTCACTTCCTCCAATCCCCACTTATTGCAGTCTCTAGAGAGCACTGGGCAGCGCTGACCTCCCTTCAGATACCCTCACACCTGGTGGCCTGGGAAGGTTAGGAACTGAAAAATGGGTCTACCCCTGCCTTCATGCATAGACAGTCCTGTTATGTGTTTGCTGTGTGAACCAGCTCATGAGACCCAGAGGTTGTCATTATAGGTCAAATTGCTTCTTGAATACTCCACCCTACAGTTGGAGGGTAGCCTACAGCTAAACTCATATTCGTGATTCCCCAAATCTATCTCTGTTCCCTTCTCATTACAGCTTCCTGAATTTTGGAGCTTCCTTGATCTTCCTGGGAACCTCTGAGACAGACCCCAGTAACTACCCTGGGTTTTTCTGTTCATCAGCCTACGTGTGCTGCTTGGCTCTGTGCTTTGTTCAGCAGAGTCTTGACATGAAGAGCTCATGCACATTGGTGAAAACGTACAGTAGGGAGCTGAGTCTAAATTTGCAAGAGGTTCAGAGTTATTGCATGGTTTCCAGGCCCAGCTCCCAATGTGTCTCCTGTGTGCAAGGGGACTCTTTGGCAGGACTCTCACACAAAGATGGCCCCCATAGTCTTAACATGAGGGCATGGGCTCCAGGAAGTGAGGAGAACCATGCCCCTTTTCCTTCAGCCTCTGTAGCCTTCAAAGAATTGTTGTTGTTTCTAAATTAATCAGCTGTCCCAGTAACAAATATTAATTAGGCAACCACTGTTTGCCAAGCAAAGTGGCAGATGCTGAAGGAATTGCACAGATGTTGGAAAGGTTCTTGCTTTTGGCAAGTGTATCATCTAGATGAAGAGACCAAATTTATAATAGGTGACTCTAGGTGACTGTAATATTAGTGTGACTTAATTTTTAGAAAAACATGCCAGAATTTTCACATTGACGAAGTTCCCCTCATGTGTCCCTATATTAAAGCACTATCATTTCCAGTTATGTAGTGCTTATTATGATAGTTACACAGCTCTACACTGCAACATGTTTGTGATAATTATGCAGGATAGCAGAAATATGAAAATGAGATGTTTTTTCTCAGCTGCCATATAACCAGAAGTTATTCTTCATGATCACTGTACAGTGCTATCATGTTTTTATTGAATATGCTAAGGGATGAAAATGCAGTTATAGAAAATGATAACACTGCTGAATCAGCAGCAGAGTACAGAGTAGGCATGTTTATTTCATCATTATTGGATGCTGTAATTAGAGTTTATAGAAAATAGGGGATTTTAAACTTCAAAAAGTCTATATTTATGATTATTTCTTTACTAGGGGCCCGGTGCACAAAAATTTGTGCACTCGGGGTGGAGGGAGCCCCTCAGCCCGGCCTGTACCCTCTCACAGTCTGGGACCCCTCAGTGGATGTCCTATGATGGCCCCAGTCTGCCAGGCGCCTTTTGTGTGTGTGTGTGTGTGTGTGTGTGTGTGTGTGGCCACTGGGGACCTGCCCCCAGCCGCATCTGAGGCTCTGAGCAGTCCTCCTGTGTGTGTCTACCTGCTGGGGACCTGCCCCCAGGCACACCGTGGAGGCTTGGAGCAGGCACCCCCTCTATGTTGATCTCTCAGACTCTTGCCCTCCCCTGCATGTTGTTCTCTTTTTTGAGCTGTGACCAGGGCTGAGTGCTGCCTGCCTCCCAAGCTTGCCTACTGCCCATCTTCCTTCAGCCACCAGAAAGCAGGGAAACCCCGCCTCATGGTCAGGCCAGCCTTTTCCTGCTCCCTGATCCCCGGAAGGGACCTGGGAAGCCGCCAAGCAGGCCGCCAACTCTTTCCCACTCACCCGTCCCCTGCAGCCTTCCTTTCCCACTTCCCGGTGCTGCCAAGGGGTCTGGGGAGCTGCCAAGCAGGACCCTGGCCCCTGCAGCCTTGCTTTCCCGCTCCCCGGTGCCCCCCAAAGGGCCTGGGAAGCCACCAAGCAGGCCGAGACCCCCCCCTGCCGCCTCTTACCCGCTTCCCGGTGCCCTCCAACCCTGCCGCCTCTTTCCCATCACGGGTCCTGGGTCCTGCGCTGTCCCGCCCTGCAGCTGCTCTGTGCACTCGGGAGGCCTTTCAGCCCGGCCTGTGCCCTCTCACAGTCTGGGACCCCTCGGGGGATGTCCACCTGCTGGCGTGCCTGACCAGCCTGGGTGAGGGGCTTTAAGGCTGCCCACAGCTCCCATTGACCCAACGTCCCAGCAAGGCTGGCTGGACGCAGGTTTCTGTTCCTTTAAGCTGAGGTGGGCTGAGGTAATGAAACCTCCTCTGCTTCACCTCGCAGCGCAGCGTCTATAATGAGACTTTGTTACTCTTAGTAAGGCAGGCCAGGCTGCTGTTCCCTTCAGCTCCTGAGGATTCTATGATTGTTACAT
>PVJC01028624.1:0-22440 GCA_004026665.1 Murina feae
TCTATAATAAAACAATTGTTACTTTTACTGGTTAGGCCCGGGCTGCTGTGTCCTTCAGTTCCTGAGGATTCTATGATTGTTATATTGTTTCAAATGTTTCAAATCTGTGTTTCGCTAGAGCCAGTTTAAGTGGAGAGGCCGCAGCTTCACTTTTGCTCCTGCTGCAATGGAAACTGCCCTTTACTCAGGTCCAGGAGTGGCAGCCGCCATGTTGGCTGGGCTAATTTGCATACAGCCGCTCTGATTGGCTGGTGGGCGTGGCTTACCCTGTCTCAGAGAAACGGTTAATTTTAATATTTCACTTTTATTAGTTTAGATTAGTATTTTATGTTTTCTTCTTTCTTTTCTTAATGAATCTTGTTAGGCATTTATAAATTTTACCAATATTTCACAGAACCAACTTTTTACATTATTGATTTGATCTATTTTGTCT
Organism: Murina feae; assembly: GCA_004026665.1. Taxonomy (NCBI): domain Eukaryota; kingdom Metazoa; phylum Chordata; class Mammalia; order Chiroptera; family Vespertilionidae; genus Murina; species Murina feae. Next base: position 434 of record PVJC01028624.1, read on the forward strand.
ATTTTTTATCTTATTTTTGAAAAATATATTTTTATTGTTTTCAGAAAGGAAGGGAGAGGAATAGAGAGAATACATCAATGATGAGAGACAACAAAACATCATTGATTGGCTGCCTCCTTCATGCCTCCTACTGGGGATCGAGCCTGAAATCCAGGCATGTCCCTTGTCCATAATGTAACTGTGACCTCCTGATTTATAGGTGGATGCTCAACCACTGAGCACACCAGCTGGGCCATTTTTTATTTTATGTTTTCATTTTTAATATTTACTTACTGTCACTTTCTGTAAGTTAACAATCATAATTTGTTCTTCTTTTCCTAGCTTCTTAAAGTGGAAGCTTAGATAATTCTACACATTTTTATTTTTAACTATAACCACTTAAAGCTACAAATTTCTCTTCAAGCAACACTTTAGATGTGCCTCAAAAGTTTTGATATGTTATATTTTTGATATCATTTAGTTCAGAATATTTTCAATTTTCCTTGTGATTTCTTCTTTCGTTCATGAATTATTTAGAGATATATTGTTTAATTTCCAAATAATTGGAGAGTATATTTTGTACGATTTTGATCATTTTTAAAAAATCAATGAGACTGGTTTTATGGCCTAGTATATTATTTATCCTGGTGAGTGTTCCATGTAAATGTGAAAAGAATGTATATCCTGCATTTGTTGGGAGAGTGCACTAAAATGTCAATTTGGCCAAGTTAGTTATGAACTGTTTAAATCTTTTATATCCTTTCCATTTTTTTACTTGCTCTGTCAGTTACTGAGAAAGGACTATTAAATTATATTTATTTTTATCAAAACCTGTCAAGTTTTCCAAAGTAGTTGTACCTTTCTGAGTTCTCACCAGAAATATGTAAGAGTTCCAGCTGCTCTAAATAATCTTTGTCAATACTTAGTATTTAAATATTTTTAAATTTTATCTATTTGAGTAAAGTGGCACTACATTGTGATTTTAACTATCTATATCTATATCTATATCTATATCTATATCTATATCTATATCTATATCTAATCTATATCTATCTAAATGTTTGTTTGTTCAAAATCTCAAATCTCCGAAAGTTCTTCACTGATTGCTTTGAAATTGTGACACAATGTTGCATTCGAATATGTGCATGTTTTTATATACCTACATTATATAGATGTCACACCTGTGACAGGTAAAAACATGCTTTTTTTGAAAAAAAAAACAGCGCCATCTGTTGGACACAAAAGCAACACACACTACGAACTTAACAATATTATTCAGTCTAACATTCAAAACCAGGCAGTCACATACAAGTCTGTTGACGCTGTTGTGGAAGCAGATGAAGCAGTTAATTATCCAACAGAAGTTTTGAATTCACTCGATCTGTCAGGGATGCCACAGCATGTACTGCAATTGAAAATCGGTGTGCCAATTAACATGTAGCGAAATAACCAGTGCGGGGGCTGGGGCTCGGGTCACGGCTGGGCTGGGGTTCGGGGTGCGGATGGTCGCTGCAGTCCCCCACATGCAGGCGGCCAAGGGCTTGCAGCATGTGTGGCGGATGAGGGCGGGGCAGCTTCCTCGGCCCCTTTTTCCTCCGGCTTTGGGTGGCTTGGCAAGGGCCCCTGCCAGTGGGAGTTGGGAGCAGCTGGGCAGCTTCGGGCACAGGGTTCAGGGTGCAGGCTGCCAGTGGGGAACCGGGGTGCAGGCCGGCACTGGGGGGCCCGGGCTGCAGAGACACACGTGTGCAAAGCCAGACCAGCCGGGCAGTGCTGGGGTGGCAGTGTGCCAGGAGCAGCCTCCCGGGAGGGTGCATTGTGTACTCACAAACATTGTGCAATTAGACATATTAGAAATGTGCACTTTCTCTTTTCTTTCTTTTCCATTTAACCAGACTGAGCCACAGCAACGTGTGGCCGGGTACAGCTATTGTGTGTGTGTGTGTGTGTGTGTGTGTGTGTGTATAATATGAAGTGTGTGTTTAAATCTTTTGATTATATTCTTATTAAGTGTAATTATTAAGTGATAAGAGCTTTTTATATAGTTTGAATACAACTCAGAATATCTTTGTTTTCAATCTTGGGGGAATACTGTTTTCACAATTAGGTATAATACTAGCTGATACATTTTTTAGATGCTTTTAAAAAAGTTTTCTTCTTTTTATAGTCTGTTAAAATTATTTTTTAATTATTATAAATGGATGTTGCATTGTGCCAAATTCTTTTTCTACATCTATAGATAGTCATATGGTCTTCCTCTTTTAGTCTGTTGATATAGTAAAGACTAAAAGAGGAAGTTTTCTAGTGCAGTCTTCCAGGTCTGAGATTATAATTGTGGGAAATATTTTTATTTTTTATTTATTTTCTTAACAGATAATGGACTCTCCAGATTATCTGTTTCGCCAGAATCAGATGACTTTCTCTTTGTGTCAGAGAAGTGTCACACCTCAGTGGTAGATTGCTTTTGGCTTTGTATACAAGGAAGGTCCAGATCTCAGATGGACTTTGTGCCCAGTGGCAGCTAATTACTACTTTATACTCATGCAAGACCCAAGGAATGGATGGATTTCATCAGGTACTTCTGTTCCATCCTCAAACCTAGGCAGGTCCTTCATAATTGGAATACTGAGGGGGCTTCTCTTTCTCCCAAATACCCTTTAAACCCATAGAATATTGCTGGCAAATGAATGTGAACTTTCCTTCTGTCTGGAACTTCCAGCTGCTTTAAACTATCATAAGTATACACTTGACCTTTAAGATTTCACTGATTTTTTTCTTACTAACTTGAATTGAGGATTTCTCTTCCTCCAATGCTCTGCCAAATTTTGTGTCCCATCTCTTGTTGGATGAGCTTGTCAGCCTTTGGAATTCAGGTCACTTATTGCTTTGTGACCTCAGCTCTTTGATGGGCTAAAATAATAAATTCTGAAAATTATTCAGCTTTGTGGCATGTTTATAATAAGAGCAATATTTTCTTGGTCTTATCCCTATTAAAAAGAAGCAAAATTCCAGTGCCATCCTTATTATGGAATGCTTTGTTCGCTTAAAATATGTCATGAATATTTTCTCATGTCAACGACTATTTCTCTAAAACATGATCCTTAGTACTGCATTGTAGTAACTCAATTCTGTCCTTATTTGTTTTGTATCCTCAGCTTTTAATACAAAGTCTTGGATATAGTATACACTTTATATATCTTTGTTGAACTTAATTAGACTTTATTGATGATTGACAATTAATTGATAATTATTGATAATTATGTTTAGTTAAAAAAAGAATCTCAAATGTACCAAATATATTAATGAAGACTGACAAAGATTGATTCTGTTTTATTTCTAAATATGCAGATATATGAAGCACCTGGTGGTGTGGTGCCTTAGCTTGGTTACCCTAAGAGCTCGAGGCAGCCAACTGTTGTGGTATTATTTCATTTTGGAGCTCAAGCCCATTGGGGGAATGACCCGGAGATGAAGGAAAACCAGTGATATGAAGCATTCCAAATTAACTAAATTTAGAGGGTGCAGGTTACTCTCAGATTTGATAAGCAATGTATGTGTATTTGTTTCCCATGAAATATTTGTCAATGTAAAGAGTACAATTTAAGCAAGAATCTTTCTAAACTAAAAAACTCTTAGAGCTGAAATGGGTTTTTGAACTCATCCTCCTTCTTCACACCACTGCCAATTTTATAGGTGAGAAAATTGAAAATGGGAAGGTTAAAGGCCTTGCTCAAAGTCATACAGCTAATTTATTTTATAAGGATCATGGTGTATATGGGATGTAACATACAGGCAATGCAGGTCCTTCATTTGTCCATTCATTCAAACTCAATTGATCACCAGTTTTATGTCAGCCACTATGCTCAGTGCTGTACTGTGCTCTTTAATATTTCTGGCACTGAATGCATCCTCATTAATATTGGCTTGCTCTCTTGCTGCTCCAGATATAAACATGAGGGAATCCACACTTATGAGCATAATTTTCAGAGTCTCACATCACTTCTGTCTTGTTGTTGTTGCTGTTGTTGTTGTGTGTTTGCCAGAGTATGAGTATATAATGCTACTCTGGATGTAGGACCAACTTTGAATAATCTCCAATGTAGAATAATATATTGAAAATATTTAGAAGAACTTACGCTCCTTTAATTAAGAGAAAAGTAGTCTTTAATTGTCTTAATTTTTTAAAAAAAAATTGTAGTGAAACTTATAGTTGAAGTAATGTTTAGAGATGAGATTTCTTCAGGTACTACCTCAACCAAAACCCTTGCCGGTCAATATGAGTAAGTTGAGATATTAAAATAAAAGCAGTGCCTGTGAGATGTGGGAAAGGGCAATGGTAAGGAGTCCAGTTTTGCTGCCACATCAGACTTGAATTTGGTAGTTAGCAACTTGGGCTGCACATTAGAACCATCTGAAAGCTTTTAAAAAATACGGCTGCTGGGGTTCCACACCCAGAGATTCTGATTTAATTGGTTTGGAGTAGGGTTTGGGCATCAGAATTTTTTTAAAGGTAAGCCTATATATAATTTTAAAGTTAGGGCTCTCTATAATAATGTATAGCCATGTTAAAACCCACATGTGTAAGAAACCATTAGAAGCAAGTTTAGAAAGAAGAAAAAACCATTTATGCTATGATAAAGGGCATGGCTGTGTAGTTGAAAGAGAGTACAATGTGAAACTAGGGTTTTATTGAAATTAAGCTGGTAACTGGGTACCAAGTAGAAAGGGTGTGTTTGTGGGCATGTGTGCAGGTATGGACTCAAGGCAGAACACCAGTTAACAGGTTGATACAACAGGACAACTGGGAGGCAATAAAGGTCTGAAATAAGGTTAAAACAAGAAAATAAATGCAAAGGAATGGAAATGTTTCCTTTCTGATTAGAAACGGGAAGCAAATGGAAAGGATCATGTCCCTTCCTCTGACTCTGAACTTTCAGTCTCACTCTAAACCCCATTAAACAAATTTATATATATATATATATATATATATATATATATATATATATATATATATATATATATATGTGTGTGTGTGTGTGTGTGTGTGTGTTTCAACGCAAATGGCATACTACATTATTCATACAAAGTGACTATTTCTTCTCTCCCACAATAATCTCTGAGAGGATATATTTTGCATATATTCTAATTAATAGTTGAAATATTAAAAATTATATGCTAATATAGCTATATCTAAATGAAATTAACATATATATCTTTATATTAAAGTATAAGAATCAGTACTTGCATAATTAAAGATTTTTAAGGGACTTCATGTCAGGATCAAAATCCTGAAAAAAATCTAATAAAAACATGGATTTCTGGATGTGACTTCTACACACCAAGCTTAGGCAGCCAGAGACAAAAGATTATTTCAACAACTTAAACATTGAGTACAGCTTGTACTTGTGAAACCTAAGTCCTGATTTCTCTGCCTCCAAGTAAATAAAAGGAAATCAAACAACTCTCTGATTTTAGCCCTCCCAGCTGTATTTCAGCTCCTCCCCTATGTCATGGTTCCTCCCTTCTTTTTTCCACTGGGGACTGACCTGGGCAGCTTCCAGGGCAAATCTATTCTGGGGTGCGACTTCTTCTGGGAATCCCTCTCGACCATTCAGGTCATGCTCTGAGCATATACTTCCAGATACATTTTTCCTCAGAATCACTACCACTGTCTGTAATCAATTGATGAGTATCTGTATCTTAGACTAGACTACAAGCTTTGAGATGTTTGGAAATGAATCTGTTTTAGTTACTTCTGTATTTTTAGCACCCAGAAAAGTGCAGGACACAGAGAAGATGCACATTCAATAACATAGAAACAATACCAGTTTCTGCTTTATAATGAAGATAAATTAGTATAAAAAACCATCATGGCACACAACAGAGTATAGAAGGGTGAATTTGGAACTCAGTTACAGCTAAGCCATGCCCACCAGCCAAGCTGTGCCCACCAGCCAATCAGAGGGGCTGTATGCAAATTAACCCAGCCAAGATGGTGGCCAGCAGCCACAGAGCTAGAGCACACAGGAGACTTCCATTGCACCAGCAATAGAGGAAACTGCCTGCCTAGGCCGGCTGGGTCTTTGCTCAAGGCAACAAAGTTTTAATTATAGAAGATAAATAAACCCCAGAAACCTGATTTCAGCCAGCCTGACTGGGAAGTTGGGTCAATGGGAGCTGTGGGCAGCCTGAAAATGGCCCTCAGCCCCTCACCCAGGCTGGCAAGGCACCCCAGTATGGGCCCGAACCCTGAAGGGACTGTGGGCAACCTGAAAATGGCCCTCATTCCTTCACCCAGGCTGGCAACACCCTCATGGGGTGAGGGTCCCCACTGGGGGCTTGGCCAGCCTGCAAACAGCCATCAGCCCCTCTCCCAGGCTGGTCAGGTGGACATCCCCAAGGGATCCCAGACTGCTAGAGGGCACAGGCCAGGCTCAGGGACCTCCCGAGTGCACAAATTTTTGTGCACCGGGCCCCTCGTAGCTTAATAACTAGCACACCTAGAGAAGTGCCTAATACATAGAAGTTATAGAATATGCATCCTATGTAATAAAAGCCTAATATGCAAATCAACCAAATGGCAAAACAACCAGTGTAATGACTGGTTGCTGTGACATGCACTGACCACCAGGGGGCAGATGCTCAATGCAGGAGCTGCCTCCAGCCCACAGACACTAAGCCAGCCAAGGCAGGTGGTGTCAGCAAGGGCACCCTGATTGCCCCGTTAGTCACCCTGCAGAGGGAGGTGACCAGCAGTGGTGGGGGAGAGGACAGGGCCAGTGAGTGGGTGGCGCCAGGCTGACCAAGGCGAGTGCCAGCGGGGCCCCCCTATAACCTCACTGGTCACCACACAGATCAGCCTTGATCACTGGCCAGGCCTAGGGACCTTACCCATGCACAAATTCCATGCACCGGGCCTCTAGTTTGAAATAAATGAATAAGAGAGTCAGGATAAGCCAAACTGAAGAATAAACTCAAAGGGAAAAGGTAATGAACAACAACAGAAAAAATGAAATGTACTTGATGCATACCATGAGTTAACATAAGAATATTAGACTAAGTGTCTGAAATCTGAGTTCTTATTCTAGGGTCATATCTATTCAGCTGTGTGTCCTTGAGGTAGTCATTTAACATCTCTGTGTCTTAGATGCCTCTGATATGCAATGTGGTGTTAAATAAGATATTCCCCAATGTCTTTCCCAGCTTTGAAGTGGCAGTCTCTTTCAGTTGATTGCCTATGCAGTCATGGACGTTTGGGTTTCTCACATGTTCTGCAGTGATATGCTGAGCTGCAGCAAGTATCTGCAACAGCTTCCAACAAAAGGTGTGTTATGAGGAAAAGTGAATGGAGAGTGAAACAAACTTGAAGAGATCCATTTTATCTCTAGCCCAGAAAACATCTGAATGTTCCCTCTTCTGTGTCTGCCCTGACAATTTAGACATTCCCACATTATTACACAACTTATCATTTTGCATTTGAGAAACCTATTTAATTACCTTTTCATTTCCTTGTTAGTTCTTTAAGTCTGAGATACTGATATTTCCCTTCTTGAATTCCTAGCATCTGGAAGCATCTGGTATATGATAGGTGCTGACTGGGAAAATAGAATTTAGTGAACAGCATTAGCTAGTCAGGGATTAAGTCAATTTTCAGGTTTCTCAATGGATCTACTTAGACAATGTTTTCTACATATTTTTGCCAAAAGTAATGGATTTGGCCTTTTACCAAAGCATTAACAGCATCTTCTTGGAAATCAAGGAACATCATGTAACTAGAAGAAGAGAGAATTTGGGAGAAAAAAGTAATGAATGAATTATTCAATCCACCCTTCAATCAGTCTTCCTACTTCAGAGCATGTTCGACACAGAATTTATGAAATAGCCAGAAGAAACTGTAAGACATGACACATAACACTCCTGCTTTAAAGACTTATGGTCTAGCTGGGAAGGTCACCATGAATAGTATAAGACAGAATCGAAGCAAGACAGTATGTCGGAAAATTTTGTTTTTTCTATCTTTAAATGTATTTGAGATCTAATCACCAATCGGCACCTCCAGTCTGGTTCAAGTTGCCATTATAGTTTGGCCTCCCACTTACACTGCAAGGCAATATTCTCCTCACTGGCCCACCTGGTACTAGCCTTGGCTCATTGCAGTGTGTCTTCAACTCAGTGAGAGAGTGATCAAAGTCTGTATCAGAAGAGGATACTTCTCTGTTCAGATCCACTGGAGCCTTCATCTTTTTAAAAATGAAACAAGCATCTTTCCAATGTCAGTGACTTCTGAGATTACTTTTGATTGGTTACTGCTCTTCCTCCCTTTATTGTTGAGTCTCACTCAGATGTGCAACCTCTATGGCAAAACTTAGCAACGCTGGAGATGACAGACAAGTAATCCAAAATTCGAGAGTGCTTGGAATTTGGTGTGTGTGTGTGTGTGTGTGTGTGTGTGTGTGTGTGTGTGTGTGTGTGAGGAGGCTCTGACTGTCTAAGGAGACCTGTGTGTATGGCATTGGAGTCTGACATTTGTAAGTGGAAATCCTGTTTTACTAGTTCCTGGATGCGTGACAAGTTATCCAATATCTATGGGCCTCAGTTACCTTTTCTATGTAATGGGTTTGATCATACCTCCTCTTGGATTGTTGTGTCTTAAATGATATCATGACAATTAAAAGGATGTAGCTCAGCATTTGCCACATAGTAGCTACACAATAACTCCTTTCAGTTTTGTTTGTGTCAGGATTGGGCACTTAAGGTGCAAAAGAGCAGGGCAGGGGTAAATGCTCAATGCAGGCTCACTAAAATGCAGCTCTGATGAAAAAGAGGGCCAGTCCTAATAGAGGTGAGCGGGACAGGAATGGGTTAAAGGATCTAGCAGGCTGCCCAGCTGGACCATTCTCAATCAAGGGCTTGCATACAAAGCCAGCAGGGACAGAAGTGGGGGCTGGCCATGCTGAGAGTGCCTTCAGAGGCCAGCAGCTGAGAAGTTGCTCATCTCTTGGTTCAGCCTGTTGTCAAACCCTGGAGTGGGGGCCTGGCATGGGGGAGGGAGACTAGATAGCCTTTGTTAAAACCCTGAGACAGAGTGCAGTGTTTTATATTGAGCCTGACAAATAAAAGACCAACCTGAACCATCTGGTTCTGTAACATATGGGAAACACAGATTTCTATTGTAGATGACCAAAATATTAGTCCATTGAATCTTAAGGCATTTGACTATCACGAAGAATTTGAATAATGGAATAAATAACTCTTAGAAGTGTCACTCGGATGAGGGGAAGGATAGAAGAAAAGGTTTAAGTATTGCAAACAAAGTGTTTATTGATTTTGGTACAGTGCATCTCATTGCAGGGCTTCCAATTGTTTGGAAATATTAACTTGCTGATCTTTAGAGTATGGCTGGGTGGGAGGGAGGATTGCTCCAGGGGAGGGAAGAGTGGGAGAGGGAATGCACATTAGCTGAGAAGTCGGAAGAGTGCTACTCTTGAGCAGAATGGATCAGAAGTGACAGTGAGACTAAAGTGCTGCCTCCTGTTCTTATTTTCATACTACGTCTTTGACTCATTGTGAAACAAAGATTAAACACAATAACCAGAGCCTGTTTTTAATTGTGCCCAAACAAGAGCCCTTAAAAAGCCGGTGGTATGTAGGCAATTAGTTAAAAAATGCATCAAATCATTTGACAATCATTCAAGGGTTTTTATTTTTTTAAAGCTATTTTTTTTCTATTGCTTTTGAGGTCAGACTTTTCAAACCTCAGTAACAGAATGGGGCAAAATTAATTCAGAGTTCTACCATAAAAGTAGTCTGCGAGATAAGTAGCATAGGTTGATAATATCCAGCCCAACCATAAGCAGTGTACAAAGTCTGTAGCTGAAGAACAGAATGCAAGAATAAGCCCAGCAAATATACTACAGCTTAATTTTAGAAAAACACTTGGAAATTCTTAAAATTCATCCTTCAGTCTAACCCAAGTTGACTCCAATAGGCTTGCAAGTGGTATGAGGCTTTATTAAGCTGATGTTTAAATGGAGGGGGTAAATTCTAACATATCCAAAAGAGATGTGGTACACAGAAGGTATTCAGTGTTGGTTGACTGTGTTGCTGATATGTAAAGAGTGCTAAGTGGCATCTGCAAAGACAGAAGGGTGACAAGTGACAATGCTAACCAAGTGTTTAAATAAAGAGGTGGAGAATAATCAGAAATATTAGCAAAACGTTAATGGGCAAGAGCTTGAAAAAGTAAAAATACATTTGTGAGGGGACACTGAACTACAGATGTTCGATCTGGACTGACCGTGGTGACAGGCAGTGCAGAGTAGGTAATAATAATGTCCGGGATTCATGAAGCAGCTGTCGTGGGAGATTTCAAAGCCCATTGGGTATGTTTTATCTCCTTCAGCACTGCCCCCTTTTGTCTGGAGGAGCCCAAATAGTGGCCATGGGGGATGTGGCCAGCATGCCGGCTGGCTGGAGACTCTATCATGTGTTTAATGACATTGAGGCGAAGTGTCTGGGGCAAAGGGCACTTCAGGGAGCTAAGAGGCCCAGCAGTTTATACTCAGACATTTCAGAAACAAGACTGTGAATGTTCTCAGCTTAGTTCTTTGCTCCTGATTTTGATAGGGGATGAAGAGGTGAGGGGAGTTGAAAAGTTTAGGGATAAGTATCATCTGGATGAAACTGAGGCACATAGAAATGGAATGCTCTTCAATGTCACACTGCATATTATAAGGGAGAGTTGGTTTCCTTTTAGTTTCCTTCTGGAGTCAATCCTGGCTTTCTCATTGGGTGTCTGCATGATGATGTCCTTTAACATTGAGGTGGCAATCAAAGGGGGCTGATGGAATACAGGCCATGGGGTAGAGGAGGCAGTGCATCCACTTCAGCTCTCATGGTCCATCTGGGGAAGTGGCTGTAGAGTTTAAGTTCCTCAGGAAGATGGAGGCAACTTGGAGTCAGAATAGGTCTGGGGGGATTGGTTTGAGGCTAAGTGAGCTGGTGGTGGTGGGGACATACTAAGTCTACAGGTAAGAGGAGGAAGTATTGAAAATGATGCAGGAGTATGTCTGGGAGTAATGGGCTAAATGAAGAACCTTTCCAAAACAAGAATCCTTTGATGATGTGACAATTCTAAGTCCCCATCATATTTTTGATGGGAAATAACATGTCCACCTTTGCTTTCTGACTGATGAAATGCATCTTGCAATGTATGATCATGATGCAATCAACAAACACCTTGCAAAGTTTTCCTGTGTGTTGATCCTTACCCTAAAGCATCCAACAATAACTAGGAAAGATTAGACGCTGTATGCTCCTTGTGGAGAAACACAGTTCCTAGACTTATAGTTCATGCATTTCATCAAAAGAATGAGAACAGCTTTACAAAAACTCATAATCATTTTCTGTCCGGCATAGAGTCACCCTTACCTACCTTGTGTTGTGTTTTCCCAGAGCCCCCAGGATGAAGGATAACTGCTACAGAGAGAAGTAGAAAGTATGGTGATGCTAAAAAAGTTGAGCAGTTTGGCTCTAAAGTCATAAAAAGTATGTTGATACATATATTCAGGCAGAGCTGCTAAAAAAAAAAAAGAATCAGAAATAACCACTTCATGATTCCTCCAGGAAGTGGTAGCTGTAACCAATATAAGCCACTTCATACATGATTCTGCAGCACTCTCGAATACATCCTGCCTCTTCGTGCTTACAGTAAAACAACTGATTAGCGCAGGGGAAACACCAGTCAAACAGCCGCATTATACAAGAGAATGCACAAAGACAATTAATGAAATGTGATCAGTCTGGACATTTTTCATATTGCAAGTGGAAGCCTGTGTAGGATTTTATTACCTAATAAAATCTTGAGCATACTGAAAAATTCTGAACACAGTGCTAACTGTTCTTGGGCACACATATTTCATTATTTTCTAGATTTTTGTTAAACACATCCAAAAATGCCCCGGAACAAAATGCTCTACTCACATGCCAAATCCCATTAATAGCGCATTATGCTGGTTCTCGTATAGTGCAGTTTTTCATCACTGACCTTGCAGATTTTATCCAAAGTATGCTTGACCCCCTAGGGTTGTACCAGGAAGCCTCTGCTCCATTTCTCAACATCAACAGGACCACTCAGACATGAAATCGCTATGTCCGAAGAAGTAAAGCCAGCTCCTAGCTGTTTTAAAAGAAGCCCCTTCTGTGTTGTGAAATTTTTTTTGTATTAGAATTATGATTGGATCACAAGACTAAATTAAATAAATGAGCAAGTGATGCTATGTAGCTATTTCTTCAATTTCCCTGCTCACTGCCGGTCAAATGAATTGGCAGTCTTACTAGGCTGGTTTAAACGCAAACAATTATAGTCTTCCAAACTAATTAGGGAGCAGAATATTATAGGACTCGCGGAATTTGGCAGCTATCCCTAAAAATAAGAGTTCAAAACTATCTGTTATGAAAACGACTGGAAGTTTCCAAGGAACAGCCATAGTGAACCATCAGCATCACCCTGAGTAGCACCACTTCCTTTTGTGCACCTTCCCTTCATTTTTCACAATAGACAATACAGAAAGCTTCACACTCTCTGTGCCAAAACAATGCCACCCGCACTTGGTCTAATTCACAGAATCAATGTATCAATGCCTTCATTATTCTCTCTATGAAGCATCCTTTAAATGTTTGAAAGTTCTGGGGTTAAAACATCATTACAGTTGTCTCTAAATATTCCATCATGACACTGGATGTTTTTTTTTTTTTCTCCTGAAGAACTGCTTCTACTTTAATATAATTCCTGAAAAGAAATATGTGCCCTGAATTAAAGCCTTCTGGGAATGGTTCATAGACAGATTAGAGTTCATACCTACTAATTTATAATGTTGAAGTAAACTAGAATCAGGAGTTGATAATACAGCCAAACAGAAGTAAAATATTAGATAAAGTTATTATCATATACTAGAGACCGTGTACACAAAATTAGTGCCTGGGATGGGGGTCCCTCAACCCAGCCTGCACCCTCTGCAATCCGGGACCCCTCAAGGGATGTCTGACTGCTTCTCGCAATCTGGGACCACTGACTCCTAACTGCTCACCTGCCTGCCTGCTCGTTCTTAACACCTCTAATTGCATCTGCCTGCCTGACTGACTACCCCTAACTGCTCTCCTAACAGCCTGATCACCCCTAACTGCTTCTGTGCTGGCCTGATTGCCCCTAACTGCCTCTGTCTCTCCCTGCACCCGGGACCCAGGATTCCCTCCTCCAGCCAGTCACAGGCACCCAGGACCCAGGCTGGCTTTGTTCGGGCTTGCTGCAGCCACAGCTGCGGGTGCCTGGGATTGCAGGGTGGGTGGCTTGTCCCTCTCTGAGGCTGCAGGTGAAGATGCAGCCACTGGTGCCTGGGACCATGGGGTGGGTGGGTTCTCCCTCTCCTGGGCTGCAGCTGCAGGCGCTGGAGACTGGGACCATGAGACATTCAGCTTGTCCCTCGCCCAGGCCACAGCCTGGCTGATCCCCATTCCTCTCTCATGAGTTCATTTGTGCTTGGCTGGTCCCCATTCCTCTTTTGCAAGTTCATTTGTGCCTGGATGGTCCCCATTCCTTTCTCCCCAGTGTTGAATGTCTAAGCCATTATAGTGTGACAGCATGAGGGTGTGACAACCATTTGCATATTAGCTCTTTATTATATAGGGTAGGAAGAGAGGTTTCAAAAAGTTGGATGATTTTCCCCATGTTTCCATAGCACATTTGCATGTGATGAAACCTAGTAGAGAAGACAAGACAGCTCTTTCTACCTTGTCCACACACAAAAAAAGGACACCTAAGTCTTTTATAACACAGGGCAGAAACCCTGGACCCAGCTATGAGTAGGAGAATAACCATAAACAAATTCATTTGGTTCTTGTAGCAGAAGGTTTAATTACTGAACAACCTAAACAACATAGCCTGACTCGTGATGCAATCTTGGCACATGCCCCAGGACAGAGCGGGATTGAGGCCATAGTGCATGTACAGTCCTACAGGTGCATACAATTCTCTGGTTCATTTTTGCATGCTCCTGGGTACTCACTGAAATTATAGAAGGAACACAATAGGTGTAGGAAATGCAATCATGATACATTCAGGATTCAGTTCTTTAGTAAACAAAAACATTCAGTCACTAGCACAAAACTTTGCACAAAGAGTTGCTTGATAAAAATTTGCTGATGGGTTGAGTTTTAGTCAAATTGAAAGTTGTTCTCATGTATTTTTGGAAAATATTGCTATACATTTGTTGGAGCAAGTTCCTCCTTTATTCTATGCCAACAATGGGAGGTCCTTGGACACTGGGTTTTAGATGGAGAGAGATTGTAGGCATATAAGAGAGACTTTATTGCAGACCATGAAGTCATTGCTACCTAGGAGCTATCAGACAAAACAGTTCTTCAAAGTAGCCCCACAAAGCAGGCACACAAAGCAGCTACATGAAGCAACTGTGCAAAGCAGCCTAGTAAAGCAGCTGCACACCTGCTGGTCAGTAACACATCTTTATACTAATTCAGACAAAAGAGCTTCTTGCCAAGTAGTGACATCACTATTTGGGTTACAGAGAGGTGCTCCTGCACATTGCATACAGTAAAACTGCTGTGTCATTGCCTTTGCATATGCGTATGGCAAATTGGCCTTGGACATCCGGCGTACTCTGCTTAGGGTTTCCACATTTCTCTCTCTTCCCCCCAGATTGCAGCAGCACATAACTGAAAGTCAGTCATTTGACTGTCAATGTTGAGGGGAAATTTGCAGGTGTTGGCACAGATCTTCACTGACTGGCATGGAAGTTAGGCCTGGCCTTAATTTGAACATGTCTATATTTAGACAGAGGTGATAGTATATAAATGGGAGCAGAAGAACACAGTACTCTTCCTTTTCTTTAGACCTCTTATGTCAATCTACCTTCTCTTTTCCATTATAATGTCTCAATATAGCTGTGTACACTTTCTACACAGACCTACTTTTGTATTTTTATTTTTCAAGACCTTACAATTTTGCTTTTACTCCTACTACCTTGTCCCCCCAAATAGCCAATGCCTCAGGCTATGTGTGCTCCACTAAATCCCATCACACCACACCCCACCTAATTACCTTTCACATCCCCTTCTGACTTCTCTTTCGAAACTGCCAAAAGCTGGTGTTTCCAGTTTAGTTCTCTTCCCTTCTCATCACTACCTGTTTGCTGATGGCCAACCTTTGTTGTCAATTGAGACCTTGGTTCAGAATTCCAGATCCATATGATCAACAGGCTACTGGGCATCGCCAGTGAGATATCCAACTCAACTTGTTCATATCTCCCCTCCTTCTCCATAGCCTTGTCCCTGTTGTCTTTTATTCTCATTTCAGTAAATGATTCTGTAATCCAGTTGGTTATCTAGGGAGGATATGTGTGGATTCTCTTGCTTCCTCTCTCTCCCTCACTCTTCCTATCCAAATGGTTATGTCAATTCAGCTTGTAAACTTTGATCAAACTTGTCTGCCCCCACTTGCTGGTGACACAACCACATCCTCATTATCTATATATTGTGGACTATCTCCATTGCTTCTCTTCTAGGCTCCCTTATGTCAGGACTACCCTCTTCTAACCAGTCTTTACCTTGTTGTCTAAATTTCTAAAATGCAAACTTGATCATGTTCCTTTCTCCTTTAGAATTCTGTAGTGGCATCCCATTGCCTACAGGAAAAAATTCTTATATTATTTATATAGCATTTGAGATCCTCCATGATCTATCCACAACTTAGCCCTCTAGGTTTACCTTATAACATGCTTTTGTTCATTTTTTCAGACTCCAATTATGTTAAAATATTTGCAGTTGCTATTCTTCCCTTTCCTTTTTTTCTTTCTGGGTGGTTTCATCCAGCCTTAACCCTTTACAAACTACCTCTACACTGATAGTTCTCAAAATTACATGTATCTGAGTCCTGTTACTGAATTCTAGACTCACATAATTATCTATTAGATGTCAAATAAACTTAATATATTAAATTTAAACTTAATATATTCTAAATCAAACTCCTGATCTTCTTAAAACCCATTTCTCTCATAGTCTTCCTTGTATCAAAATATGGCAACTCCTTATTTCTGGTTGGTTAAGCCAAAATCCTTGGAGTCGCCTTCAATGCCTCTCTTTCTCTCATACCCCATATCAAGGTCATCAGTAAGTTCTGCCAACCTACCTTCAAAATATATCTAAAATCCGAGTCCCCATTATATTTTGCTGATTTGTGATATAGCTCCCTTACCAGTCTTCCTAACATGGCCTTGTCCCTTTTACAATCTCTTCTCATCAAGGCAGTCATTGTGATCCTGTTAAAATGTATGTCAGATTATTTCACTGTTCTGCTCCGAACCCTCCAATGGTTTCCCTCTCAGACTGTGAAAGCGAGGGCTATCTTCAATTTCTTTTTTCTATGGGAGGTTCATTTTCCTAATTCCCATTGAGAGGTTTATATGCACTGGTTCCTGCATTAATTAGAATCTTCCGTTACTTTCTGCATCCTAAATATTTCAGGACCCAACTCATTTATCAATTAATTGTGTAATATTTTTCTTCTCACACTGTTACACTAAACAGATATTATTTAAACTTTAATGTGCTTCTCTGCAACAGAAATGTACAAATTGAGGGTAAAGCAGTGTATCTTACATTTTGTTTTATTCCTCACAGCCTGGTCTGTAGTATATGGTCCAGAAATCTTTGTCCACATTATTGATTGCATTAACATTACAAATACGAGGTGCTAAACCACAGGATTCTAATTATATATACTTTAGTGGCAGAAGCTTTAATTTTGGTGGCCCAGGAGTCCTAGACCTTGTTAACCTATGAAGGACAAATCGCTTGATGTGCAACTTATTAACAATAGCCACAAAGCTGACCTCAAGGAACCCAGTGTTAAATCCGTCTCTCCTGTCAATATTGGTGTCAGAGCCCCTGAAAATATTTCTGGCTTGTAGCCATCTAAATTACATATCTCCTTGATATTAGTTGGGTTCTCTACTCAGAGTTAGACTAACCCTTGGACAGTTTACTTTTGGTTCTTAACCTTTTGGATGTCATAGATTGCTGGAGGTTTTGATGAAAGCTTGATCCTTTTTCTCCCCACATGTCTGTATATATAGTCACTTAATATTTCTATAATTCTGGGGCTTAAGTTATCAAAAGCCCATCCATGGATTTTCTGGGACTCCATAGTTGCCAGGTTAAGGAGTTCCCAGGTTAAGGATCACATGGACCAGAATTATATTTTTCAAACCCTGGCTACTCTAAATGGCTGCATGATTTGGGTTAAAACACATACCATGTTTGTGTCTCAATTTTCATCATTTGCAAAAAGAGGAAAAGCTCATAGTGTCAGTTTAACTCCCAGAGGGTGGACTAAGTCCTTTGGGCACTATGCAAATTAAGAGTATAATTTCATCTAAGAGTTTGTAACTGTGTGAAGCTTTACATAGTAGTAACTCACCTACTAAATAGCCCTGGCAAATTGAACTCAGTTCACCTAGATGCAGTGGAACATCACCAAAGGGAGAATGAGCTTATCTCAGTAAATGCTCCATTTGAAAGTAAATAACTCTCGTTCTCAGAGCCAGCCAGTCCCTGCTCTACTTTTCTTAATCTGTAAAACAGCTCTTAGCATCAATCTCTCTTTATCCCATGATTAATTAAGCAATCATCTCTTTTAAAGATTTATTTCTTTTTTTGTAAAAACTGATGGCATGTTTTTAATGAAATTGTAAAATCTGATCAATGTCCTCCAATCTCACAAAAAAGAATACAGCATTGTGTACAGAGCAATGATTTTTTAAAATCAATCTTTTATTTTTCATATATCCATTTTACCCCAAAAGCAAAGTATAAAAATGATTTTAAGGCAGTAAAAAGCAAAAGCAGCAATGTTTTAAAAATAGTTCCCCTAGATGATCTGGCATTCTAGAGGACTCATGGATGGTGCCATGGTCCTGGGCAGGACTACAAGATGAGTTTTATGGGTCTTTTCCTAAAGGGTGGCTTTTCATTGCATAGATTTGCCAAAAGCCAATAAGATTCAACATGCTCATCACATCAAGCACATACCTAGGCTGTTTCCAAAATGCCTAAACTATTGTGTTGCCTGTACCACTTGTGAATGCAAACTCATTTCATTTGTTATATCTCACCTCCTTCATTCTATTCCCCACTTCCTCCTCATCATTGTCCCTAACTACCATTTATAGAGCATCTAATAGGAGACAGGCACTATGCTATTTTTCTACATCATTACATTACTAATACAACCTCACAAAGTCGTTTTTATTAATCTAATGTTACATGGAGGAAACTCAGGCTAACACAAGTTAAAGAATTTTCCCCAGGTCTTTAGTAAATGGTGGCAAGTAGACTTGAGAAAGGTTAAAAGAAAATACACAAAGGCAGCCATAAATGAGAGAGGTGGAAGGTGGGAGGAAGACTGTAAGATAATTTAAGTGTTTTATGAAGTTGGGACAAATACAATGTCACCAGAAGGAAATCTAACATGTAGAAAGGAAAATAGATATATGTGGATTGACTGTGCTTGAAAAGAGAATCCTTAGGTAGAACACAATGCTACAGGAGGAAACTAGAGCGAGCAGTTTCTCCTTTTTCACCTTAAGCACACAAGGGCGGAAGTTCTTACCTCCCCAAAGGAGCTCTACCTCCCATGTATGTAGAGAGATGTTGAGCTCTGCGCAGAGGATGTGGTGAAGCAGAACAGCTGGGGAAAGAAAGGGGTCAACCATTGTCCGGAGTAATTCTGCTCTTGTCCCACATTTCATTTCCCCTCCCTAAAGTTGCCCTGCAGATAACCAAACACACACATCCTGCTCTTCATCAAGATGACTCCTGTCCCTGAGAAAACTTGCTTTCAGATAGTCACTAACACAAACATTTATTTCACAACTGCTATTGTACATGTGGTTGTCCTTGTTCTAGACTCTAAGGACACAGTAGTGAAAAAATATGCATTGCTCCTTCACATATAACACACACACACACACACACACATCCCCTGAAGTAGAACAATAGGGAAAGGAAAACCAGTGCTTATTTAATGTAGATCATGTGCATCCTTGCTATGTACACAGAAGGGAATAAAGATGTTGCTTCTTTCAATCATTAGGTTTATCACTTTATTAAAAATTATAACTTTCTGCAGTACAGCAACAGGAAGAAGTAGTTGTGATAGTTCTCAAATCACCCCTTTTGGGAAGAAGTGCATATAAGCTACCTGCCCATCAGACAATGATACCGCGTCTTTCTTCCCCGTGTTGCTTGGATGAAACCCACTCTTGAGGCTCTAAGACTCAGGGGAGTTCAATGGGCTAATAGGCAATCCCAGCTGAACCTTGGCAGACCTTCCCACCAGGCCTCAGGGGTTACTGGATTTGTAATGCAACCCCAAGGCATTAATGAATCAGCTGCGTAGAAGTGCTTGCCTGTGGCATCTTGCCAAGACCCTATTAGAAGTCTCTCAGAAGAGCCTGACAACAGATATTATAAAGGCTGCAAAAGGACGATTATAGTCTGTCATTTGAAGAGTCTACACATGGACTACACATTTAGTTTTCTTTATTATAGATGAAAATGAAAATGCCTGTAAGTGTACGCTGTCTAGCCAGTACCATCTACTGTATATTGGCTGCAAATACAGTGAAGGTGCCTTTAATCATCTCACCTCCAGTTTGGGATGTTAGTAAACTTAAATGATGGAAAGCCCATAATTCTGGCACAACTTTGATGCCTCACCATATCAATTCCTGGTGTAATGCATCATTTTTTCTTTTTAAAAAAGTATGACTAGTCACTAAAAAAGACATAGCTCTGGGGCTGGCACTTGCTTTTAGAATCAGACCTACTGTATCTGGGTAAAGCAGCCTGCCTGAATACGAGGATTTAACACACTGATAGAGTGCTGCTTAAAAAAAAAATAAGAAAGAAAAAGAAAGAAAATTGTTCCTTATAAAGATTGATGGAGAGTTTCAACACATGCATAAGAGGGAACAAGAAAGAGGGAAAGAACAAGAAATTATTCTGGAGTGCTGCTCAAATTAAACAGAAAAGCTTTGGGAAAAGCATTCCTTTCAAGCCTCAACCCCTCTTTATATTAGACTGTAATTATAAATGAATGGATTTTTTTAATTTAAAAGTTGCATTTAGCATTTTTCCATTGCTGCACAAGGTATAGAAAGAAAATAAGACCCTTTCTGAGGCACAACACCTGCTACAAAGATGTTACAAAATGAAACATACAATCTTTTGGGGTTGGGGTGGGGAGTTCAAAGTATGGTTTATCTCACCTGTATTGTCAGGCTGGTTAGGAACAAAATAATTCCTGCTCCCTGTGGTCAATTTCAGATCAGTTTCAATAGAATTACAAAAGAAGAGGGTGAAGAAAAAAACTATTGATATATTAAGTAGGGGGAAAGATGATTGAATTGAGCAGAAGAAACACTGAAAACATTTAAGGAAGGAGAACTTGACACATTTGAAAAGAACTCTTAGCAAAGTGACAAAGATTAAAATTATAGGACAAAACAATTATTCCATCCTTTAAATATTTATTAAAAGAGCAAGCGTTGTCTGTCCTCACACAATATTATTCTTTTAATCTCTCATCTTCCATTTCCAACAGCCTCTGGTGTAGAATCCTCACCGAGCTGTTATATCAGCTACTACCTGCTTTTTCAATA
The DNA here is from genome assembly GCA_004026665.1 of Murina feae. NCBI lineage: Eukaryota > Metazoa > Chordata > Mammalia > Chiroptera > Vespertilionidae > Murina > Murina feae. Next base: position 21,145 of record PVJC01028624.1, read on the forward strand.
TTACCTAACTACTACCAGTCATTCCTTCACATTCACTGGGCACGCACTCACTCACCATGTTCCTTTATTTCCCATTACTTGCCAACAATCCAGGTGATTTCAGTGTGTAGGCCCATGACTCCTAATACTATGACTTTTCATTTTCCTTTCTCCAGCATCTTTTTTTTAAAATTGACTTTAGTTTAGAGTTGTTTTAGGTTTTCAGCAAAATTGAAAGGAAGTTACAGATTACTCATATACCCCACGCCACACATGCATGGCCTACCCATCATCAATACCCCCCATCAGAGTGGTACAATGTCACAACTGATGAACCTACACTGACTCATCATTATCACCCAAAGTCTATAGTCTATATTTAGGTTCATTCTTGGTGTTGCATTCCAGTACCCTTTAATCTTCTCTGATCTTGGGCCTTTTACCCCCTTAACCCTACTTAGACCTTGTTTCCACCAGTTCTATTCCTCAACACAGAACTTTGACTCCAATATTCTAACCATATCCTTTTTTTTTCATCTCCCACAATGGCTGCATTTATTCTTCAACCTCATAGAAATGTCCTAGCCTTTGAGTCCTCAATTTCCTTTATTTTACTTTTTGATGTAACCTGGAATCCTTGTTGATCATTTATTTTATTCTTGATTTTATTTTATTTTATTTTATTTTATTAAATATATTTTATTGATTCTTTACAGAGAGAAAGGGAGAGGAATAGAGAGCTAGAAACATTGATGAGAGAGAAACATTGATCAGCTGCCTCTTACACACCCCCTACTGGGGATGTGCCTGCAACCAAGGTACATGCCCTTGACTGGAATTGAACCTGGGACCCCTGAGTCTGCAGGCTAACGCTCTATCCACTGAGTCAAACTGGCTAGGGCTTATTCTAGATTTTAGAACTTTTAACATTTTATGTCCTCATCATTTTACATATCTGTTGAGCAGAATTCTTCAGCAATTCAGATTTCCTGCAGCCCAGTTTTCTGAGAGCAACTGGGGGAAATGGCACCACCATGGAGATTGCTCACATTAAAATTTCCTAGTTTTCAGCCTCAACTTAACCCTGAGTTATAGCTGACAATGTGTTTACTTGTTTAGTCAAGATCCTTAAACACTAATGTTTCCAGTCCCAGCATTAAAAAAAATCAGTCTCTGATTCCCACACCTCACAAATGCGTTTGTGTTAGCACATTTCTTTTTTTCTTCTTCCTTCTGTGTTCCTGATTCTGTTTCTTCCGTCTCCTCCAAGACATTCATCTAGTAGTTTATCTCTTTTTCTTGTATCTTTAATAATCC
>PVJC01028625.1:0-22427 GCA_004026665.1 Murina feae
ACATTGCAGTGACTTATTTACTTTATAACTAGAATTTACACCTCTTATCCCTTTCAATTTTTTTACCCATGCCATCATCCCACTTCCCTATGGCAAGCATCAGTTTGTACTTTGTATCTATGACTCTATTTCTGTTTCCAGCAGCCTTATGTTAAAGTTGAGAATGATGAAGAAATTGGCCAAGGTCACTCAGCTGGCTAATGGAAGAATCTGGAAAGAGCCCAGACTCATGTGTTCCAGTTCTGAATAGCTGTCTCACTAATTTAGAACTATGATTCTTATAGTCCATAACTAACCTAGTTGGCTGAATTGGGAAAACTCAATTTTCCCTATTGTGTGTTTTCTTTACTCTCACACTACTGTTAGTCTCATAATACTTCTGACACCAGATGTGTGGGTATTCTTACCCCACCAAGCAATTCTGTGACACCAGCTGAATGTCCTACAATTTACCACAATCTGACACTATCCACCTGAAAATAGTATCAGATCCCACAGTTTAGGAGCTCAGTCTCATAAGGCAGCTCCCACTTCAGGTGTCAATCACAAGTCTCCAAATTACCTACAACTTCTGTCTGACTGGGCTACACATTGGATTCTCCCATGACCCTCTCCTTAGGTTTGATTAATTCTAGAGTGGCTCACGCAAGTCAGGAAAACACTTACTTGCATTTGCCAGTTTATTAAGGGATATGATAAAGGATGCAGATGAACATCAAGATAGAAAGATTACATAGGGAAAGGTGTGGGAGGATATCTGTGGAGTTGGGATGTATCACCTTCCCTTCATGTGGATATGTGTTCACCAACTTGGAAGCTCTTTGAGCCCAATATTACTAGGACTTTTATTTAGGGATGATCAATTTTATGTACTTGCAGCCCCTTGCCCCTCTCTGGAGTAAGGAAATTCCAAGCTTCTAATTATGGGTTGGGCTTTTTGTTGAGCAGCCCCCATCTTTGAGCCATCAAAGAGCCCACCCAGAGTTTCCTGATTAAAACAAAAAGCATTCCTGTCACCTAGGAAATTCCAAGGTATTCAGGATCTTCAGCTTCATATATGGAACCAGGATCAAAGACCAATTATTATAACAAAAAAATGTTCCTAGTGCTTTAATCACTTGGGAAATTACAAGGATTTTAGGAGTGTTATAAATTCACATTGACCTATGTACTTGGGTCAGGTGACTGCTTAAGATGGTTAGATGAAGGGCACAGATAATTACTGTAAGAGTGAGTATTTTATTTTCAATTCAGAGAAAGGCCATTTCTGTTTTCTTAATTACACATTATTTGAGATGATTAAATCCTGAACCCTTTTGTTGGGGCCCCTGTAATTTTAAGAAAATCCTAGCTACTCCTATAAGTTTGAAGTTCTAACATTGTTTTCAGGAATTGCCTTCCTAGACATGTGAAGCAGAAGCAACACAATTTATCCTCTTAGGGTTCTGAACCTGAGTAGCATCATGAATTTCAACAGTTTCTCTTCACTAGACAAGCTTCCAGACCAATCTATAAAGTACTTTTGGGCACATGGTCTCACTTCATCCTCATGACTATTTTGAAATATAATTTTTGTCCCTCTTCTTCATAAAGATCATGAGATGTAGGAACTGTTGTTATCCCATTTTAAAGATGTGATTGAGGCATAGAAAGGTTAAGATACTTGCACAAGGTCTCAGAGCAAGCAAGGGGCAGAGCTAAGATTTTAACCTATGCAACACTTCCAAAGGCTGTGCTCTCAAACATGGAAAGCTCCAATGAGAAATTTCTTAAACATGGAAAGCCCCAATGAGGTGTTTCCCAAACATGGAAAACTGCAATGGGTATATTGAACATGACATGATCTATGAGGTTGTTTCCAGTGGCTTTTCTGGAAACCCCTGCCTTTCCAATAAGCCCCAGAAGTGCCTTGATAAGACTAGAAAAGGAACACTTTCCATAACTAAGATCTAGGGAAACAACCTACTTGGTGAGCACATTCTAGGACATCTCAGGCCACTTTCTAAGCCTTTCTAATAAATTTTCTGTAGTTTCTTGGAGTGTGTTAGAGGTCTTGCCACAGGCTCCAGAAAAAATATAATTTCACTGTGGGGGCTCTTGCCATAGCTAAGAGAATGCTGGGGAATGTGACCATAGTTACCAGAGTATAGGGTCCTGGCCTTGGAGTTACACAACTCTTAAATCCAAATCCTAGCTCAATCATTAGTTGTATGGCCTTTGTGAATCCATCAATATCTTTGAGCTTGTTTTCCTTGTCTTAAATGTGGATAAAATCAACTACCAAATGGAATTTTAGATAATAAACAAGATGATATATGTAAAGCCTTATGACAGGGCACTGGCACATAGTAATTGCACCAGCCATTTCCGTAGTCTTTGAGAATGAAAGCATGACATAATACATGGAGCTTCACACAGTTTTGGAGTTTTGACAGAATTCTGCTTCACGCGTTCATAGCCATGTCACTTTGGGCATATCTTTAAACTTAGAGTGCCAGTTTTCCTTTTCTTTGAAATAAAGAAAATAATACCTATTTCTAAGGGTTGATATAAGGACTGAATAAGTTACTGCATTAAAATACCTGGCATAGAGTAAGCCCTACGTAAACAGCAACCTCTTGTATTATGAACAAAGTGTCTAGTACATTACAGGGTGACATCCCATAAATGTAATTTTTCTTCTCTCTTCAGAAGGCAGTCTGGCCAGTCAGTTCAAGCTGTCTGCCATTTGACTACTGCTCAATCTTAATTTTTTTTCAGATCTAAATAGAAAGCTTCTCAATACACTTTTTTAAACAACTCTCCTCACTCAACCCTGCAATACACATAATAATGCACAATTAGCTGACTTTTTTATTGGAATTGTGGTGCTCAGGCTGGCATAAAAAATTGCTGTTGGGATCTTTTCCATGATTCTTTGCACATTTAAATAATATTTATTACCATTCTGGGCTCACTCAATGATGTCACTATTTGAAAATATTTCTGTGACTGAAGAAAGTGAGTGGGACTTATTAAAGTTCTCAGCTTTGTGGAATCTTGAGACAACTTGCCCCAACTTAGTTATTGTTAATTCCAAAAGAAACTGTAGCTAGAATTAGCTTAAGAAATCAGTGATGGCTTTTTGGGGGATAAGGCCTAAGCTGGCAGCCAGACATCCCTCTGGCAACCCGGGGGTTCTTAGGGGATGTCCACTTGCCAGCAGGAAGTAGGCCTAAGCTGCAGTTGGACACCCTTAGCTCTGCTGAGGAAGCAGGAGAGGCTCCCACCACCGCTGTGCTGGCAGCTGGCAGCCTGGCTTGTGGCTGAGCAGAGCTCCCCCTGTGGGCAGCACCTGCATTGAGCATCTGCCCTCTGGTGGTCAGTGTGTGTCATAGTGACCACTCATTCCCAGTGGTTCTGCTGTTAGGGTCAATTTGCATATTATCCTTTTATTATATAGGATAGAGGCCTGGGTGGGGGCCAGCTGGTTTGTCCTGAAGGGTGTCCCGGATCAGGGTGAGGGTCCCACTGGGGTGCCTGGCCAGCCTGGGTGAGTGGCTGATGGCTGTTTGTAGGCTGGCCACAGCACCTTCAGGGAGGGGGTCCCTGCTGGGTACCTGGCCAGCCTGTGTGAGTGGCTGATGGCTGTTTGCAGCGAGGCTGGCTGGAATTTATTTAACTTCTAAAGTTGAAACTTTGTTGCTTTAACTGGAGCCGAGGTCGTGTTGCCCCTGGCAACCCAGGCTTCTAGTGCTTCCTTGAGCCCAAGGCTGGAAGCAGGTCTCTGGGGTTTATTTATCTTCTATAATTGAAACTTTGTTGCTTTGAGCGGAGGCCACAGCCGGCCTAAGCAGACAAGAACCTTAGCTTCCTGCACTGCCGGGGCAAGCCTCCTGCTTGTTTCAGCTCTGCGGCTGCTGGCCACCATCTTGGCTGGGTTAATTTGCATATAGTCACTCTGATTGGCTGATGGGCATGGCTTGGCCAGTGGGTGTGGCGTAGGTGTAATGGAGTGAGGGTCAGTTTGAATATTACTCTTTTATTAGATTAGATATCTATTCATTCTCTCATTCTCAGGTGTATTTATTCTTCATGAAACACCAACCAAAAGCAAATATTATTAATTATTCCCACAATCCTTTGGAAAGGCAATAGATCTATTACCCCATTCAGCCTTGAAAGACAAAGACCCCAACCCTGTTTTTGACATGTCAGTCATATGTTCCTTCAATCCTTAATACTAAAGCCAAGGTTGTGCTCAATGAAGAAGAAAAATCTCTGAGATCATGGAAAATGGAATAGTACATGTTGATCCTAAAATTAATTTACCAGAGGAAATCCTGTGACTGTCCTTATTTTACTTGCTTCAAACAAAGGAAAGGGAGTAGGACAAGGAAATTGTGTGATGGGGAGGTGGGACTGACTCCATATGGAGCCAGGAATAGACATTCTATTGCTAAAGGTAGTCATTGTTAGGACCACAGGTTCAAGGGCAGTACTACTTTCAGCCAGAGACACACATTTATATTTGTGGTTCTTTTCCTAGAATTTGGTGTTTCACGGGCTAAAAGAGCCAACTTTCCAGTTATTCCACTCTCATCAAGAGATATATGTTGAGTCTAAAGAAGGTGAGAACCCTTTTAGAGTTTGATGTAACAGCCACAAGAAGCAGGAAAAGAAAGATATTGCTGATCTTGGACTACAAGCTGAAGTTGGTCAGTCCTGGGAGGGGAGAAGGAGAGAGCAGGAGAAAAAATGAAGGCAGATTGCCAAGGGAGAATCAGTGGGCAGCAGTTTGTGTTTACCATCCCCAGAAAAAAAAAAGAATTAGACAAGGCAGAAAGAAACCTGGCTAGTCTGCCCTCCAACCCATCATGTTGAGAATTTTTTGTTGTGAATGTAGTAAAGGCCTATCAGTTAACTCTTGCATTTTCTAGGAAGAAGCACAACTTAGGTTAGTTTTAAATAGAAATTCTCAAACTACCAAACTATATCCCCACTTTTTATAAGATTTGAGGATCTTGCAGCAACATTAGAAACAGCGACATTGGAAAACAGAGTAAAATTCTGCTCTATCACATGACACAGGACTCTGGACTAACACCTTCAAACATTAATTTATTGACCACTTACAATGCACCTAGCATCGACTATACTAAAACAAGGAAATAAAGTGGGGAGAAACACTGATAAGAATTTCATCTGTTACTGAGTTTCTGTTCTTGTAGCGGTTGGCGGAATGTGGAAGTAATGAGAGTTCAAGTATGATACATGGGTTTCTGACTGCGGTGACTGAAAAGCTTACTGAAATGAAGATGAATGGGGTGGAGGGGAAATGAGTTTTATATTTGAATGGAGGCACAGTATAGTGTTTATAAACCTGAGTGCTTGAGTCATATTATCTAGGTTTAATTGCTCACTTTATCAACCTTGGGCACATTATTTCATCTCTCTGCATCTTAGTTTATTCATCTGTAAAATAGGGCTAACAGAAGTGTATTCCTAGTGGGATGTTATGAAGTTAAATGAGATACTATAAAAAGCACTTAAAAGCAGTTCCCAAGACTTGGTAAGCGCTATATATGCTTGATATTTATTATTATTATTATTATTATTATTATTATTAGAAATATTGAGTTTGTGATGTTTATGGGACAGAAAAGGCTTTAGAGCTATTCTACTAGAGTTCATAACTCAGCTCTTCCAGTTACTAGCTGAATGACTTTCTGAAAACTACTTAACATATTAATTTCTTTATCTGTGAGTAGGGATAAATAAACACAATATCAACCTCACAGAGTGAGGATTAAATTAATTCATTTGCATAAAGTGCTCCAAGCAATGTCTTGCACCTAGTTCAGTTAATTATTATTAGTATTAGTAGCATTGATGTTATTAGTATTATCTTTCAACTAGAGAAGTAAAGCAAGCAGTTGGATATAAAGGTAGGGAACCCAGAAATGAGATTTCTGCAACTCTATTATTGTTGTTGGTTGTCTTAAATCCAAATACAAACAATAAATGTTACTGAAAATAAAAAAGCCTACTGTTAGCTTTTTCAGTTAAGTTCAACATATACCTCTTAGGCACTGACTTTGTGCCTAGAGTGCAGAGGTGAACCTGATGTCAGTCCTGCCTTTAGTAAACTACCAATCCAAAATACTATTTTGAAATGCACACCTTCTGCCACTTGGGGCCTTGGATTTACTTCTCTTCAACAGGGTTCTATTGTGCCTACAAAAGGTGAAATATTAAAAATTATCACAAGTAGGGCACAGGATTTATCAACCAGGTCATGCTTTAGTGCAAGCACAGAATGTTAGATGTCTCTGCTGCATCAGATATTAACCTTTGAGTTGCTGGGTCATGGGGATGACATGGGAAAGGGTCTATTCATGGGGAAGGACCAGGATAGGTAGTGAGGAGAGGGTACTTAGAAAGCTAGAGGCAGCAAGTATTTTTAAACTGATGTAGAAATATTTCAACATTCTAACCATTGGGATTCCTGTAATGGTAGTACAGCTAAAACATTAGCCCTGGTGTGAGACCTTAATCTCTGTCACTTTCTCCTCTTGTCCAGAAAAACCCAAGATCTACGAAAAGGATACAGATTTGAAGAACATTCAGCCAATACTCCTAGGAAGTGAGAACATCCTTCGCTGTACAGCAAGTGGCCTACCTGTGCCCTCATTTATGTGGGCTTGGGAGCCCTGCAGCCAGAAAGATGAGCTGTAAGTGACTTGCAGGCCAAAGGACCCTGCATGGTCTAGACTCTCAGGTTTACTGTTGCAGGCACAAGGGACTGGCAGTCTTAAGAACTTACCAGGAGATTTTCTCTTCTATATGATGTCACAGGTACTGTAAGTAATCTTGGAATGGGGCCTGTAAGAGGTAGTACTCCCATAGCCACCAAACACCAGGTTTTGGCCAATGTCACAGCCTCAAATTAGAGGTTGAAGTAATTGTTATGGTTCACAGGCCTGAGAAATTTAGATTGTGATTGAAGATTTAAGTGGAAGAGAAATAGAATAGGACAGGTTTCCAAATATTTGTCATTGCATGGAAAAAATCAGTAATGGAGTTAAAAAGTGGACATGTCACTGATTTGAGAACTGTTTACATTATAAACCTGATTGAAATAATAATCCCACAATGGGAAAATCTGTTAGCAAGTAGCATTTTTGGATCACAGCACACTCATTCAGCCTTCTGTGATTCCAGTGTAGAAGGTAGGACAGAGATTCTTCTTCTCCAGTAACAAATGGAGATATGGAGACTTAGGGAGATAAATGACTCACTTGACACAACACAGAAGTCAAGAGAGATGTCACAATGATAGACAGGCATCCTGATTCTTACCTCTTAAGAGCTTCCATTTATAGAAGCTCTTAATATGCTTGGAACATATTAGAGACTTTGATTTTTGCTCTGTGGCAATAAACTCTATTTCAAAGTGTCTGTTTCAGTCACTTCTGGGACTATGTGTCACTTGTGGCCCCTATAAGAATTAGAAAAAAAATAATCTGGCCAGGGCACCTCAGCTAGTTAGAATGTTGTCTCTATATGCCAAGGTTGTAGGTTTGATCTCCGGTCAGGGCACTTAAAATAAGCAGCCAATGAATGCCCAGTTAAGTAAAACAACAAATTGATGTTTCTCTCTATGTTGTAATTGTCTCTCTTCCTCTCTCTCTCTCTAAAAAAAATCAATAAATAAATTTTTAAAAAATTAGGAAAAAATAAAAGGAAAATTTAGAGAGGTGAAGTGATTTCCCCCAAGTCCTAGAATAGTCCATATTTAAGAAAACTTCATCAATGCTCATCCAGCTCCTACCACAAAACCTCCCTACAGGCTTGACATATATGACAAACTCTCTGCTTTGCCATAACTCTGAAAGAGTGGGGAGGACAGTCCACTCAGGTTTCTGTTGTTGTCTGAAAGATGACATATTAGCTGACCAGGGGAGTTCATCTTATTAACTCACTGCTGCAGTGTGCTAAAGATTGGGTTTTAGGAACATGGTAATGAATTAGGGGGTATCACTAGGAGATATTTAAATTCTGAATGGGAATGTCTAAGAAATCCAATTTAGAAGGCTCAGATCATTAAGATGTGGCCTTTATTTTAAGGAAAATTAAGGGGATCTAGTTTTCAGACCAAGACCTAGATCTTCAAATAGAAGTGGCTGGCAGTCTATGTCACACAGGTACTATTCAGCCAGCTCTTATAAGCAAGCTCCACTCAGTTGCTTCCTGCCTACACATAGGTACTTGGAGAGCATACTCTTCTCTTCTTAGTGTGCACCAGGAGAAGATTTTTGGATGGGGAGAATAACAGTGGTCTTAGCCACTTACTTACTTTGGTTCTGCCCTGCCACCTTTCCTTGCTCTGACATTCTATAATTCCCAAGTGACTTCCATTGTTCTCACTTAGCTGAGATGCAGTAAATCCAGTTACTATTTTTTTTCACCTTTCTATTTAGAAGAAAGGAGGATATAGTGAATGCTTCCCTTGAGAAAATGCCTTTTCCATCTGACTAGTGTGTCTCAGTGGTTGAGCATCCACCTATGAACCAGGAGATCAGGATTTGATTCCCAGCCAGGGTGCATGCCTAGGTTGATGGTTCAGTCCTAGGGTGGAGTATACAAGAGGCAGCTGATTAATAATTCTCTCTCATCATTGATATTTCTATCTCTCCCTTCCTCTCTGAAATCAATAAAAATATATTTTTAAAAAAGAAAATACCTTTTCCGAGTGTCTCTCATAACAAAGTTTTTATTAAGTAAACATTTATTGAGTACCTACTCTATTTTAGAAACCATACTAGTCCATATTTCTCACATTTATATGAAAATTGAATGGAGCAAATAGTAGCCATATCATGAGTTTTCTTAGAGATTCAAATCTTGATTGTACATAAATGACAAAAAAAATAGTGTAAAGGAGCAGGAGTATAAGGGGGCAGGACCTACTTTGAATAAAAAAGTGACATATTTTAGAAAACAAAGACTTTATGAGGGAAAATACTTAACCTCAGACTTAAACAATAGGAGCCATCTATGCAGTTATGCAACAGAAATATAATGCAGACACCAGTCTAAGCCACATACGTAACTTTGAATTTTCTAGTAGCTGCATTATACAAAGTAAAAAAAAGTAAACTTTTAATGCTGTATTTAACCCAAATGTATCAAAAATATTGTCATTTCACAACCAATCAATATAAAGTATAAATGAGATATTTTCAGTATTTTTTATATTGTCTTTGAAACTTTGTGTACAGTCTATATTTACAGAACATTTCAAGTGTTTATTAAGTTCTCCAAATAAGTCCACAATGTAACTGATATTAGTTCCATTTAACAGTTGAGGAAACTGAGTCTCAGAAAAGGGGAAGTGAGCTGTAAGAAGCCACACAAGTTGTCAGTGCTTGAATTGAATTGCAGTTTTGCTGAGTATAAGTCTAGTACATTATCATTCCCTGTAGTAATCTGCTTTTCTGGATATCTTGGCTTATAAACAGCTCCCCACAGCTCTCATAAACCTCTTCTCTTTGCTTAAGGTTCAGAGTAAGAGAATTAATTCAGGAGGAGACACCAGTGAAGAATTTTATAGGACTTCATATTCTATATCAGCCTAGAAAAATGGGTATAGATTAATAACAATAATACTTATTCATGCTCATAGACATTTAGCCACACAGAACTCCTTGCTCCTCTGATGTGTCAGGCATGTTGCTAGCTCAGGACCTTTACATTTGTTCTACCTTCCATCTGTAACTGTCTTCCCCAGAAATCTTAGTGACAATCTTTATGACTCATATTTAAGTTATTGTAGGACTGTTCAAATGTCACCTCGTTAGATAGGTCTTCCCTGATTACTTTGTCTTCTAAATTTTTGTGATATCTTCATAGATTTGTATCTTCAAACCTTGTTATGCTTCATACCCTTTTTATTGACTAGACTGTAAATGCAATCTCTTTCTTTCCCAGGTGTATGGAACGGGGCAAGCGGATTCAGCTTTCTAATGAGACTCTGAAAAATTATATCCCTATAGGCAACAGGATTCTGTCCATTGAAGAGATGGTAGTGACAAATGGAGAAAAAACAAAGGTATATCCCTGGGAGTTGCTGTAGTAAGAGACCTCATAAACTGTAAATGAGTGGGGCTGCTAGTCATACACTTGATATTAAATTCCAAGAATGCCTGAGACCTAGGGTCTGGTTGAAGACTGTTATTATAAAAAATAAGCTTTAGTTATGATTCTGCTTTCTTTTCTATATTTAAAATTTTTTCCATTACAGTTGACATTCAATATTATTTTATATTAGAGGCCTGGTGCACGACATTCATGCACTGGGTGGGGGGTGGTCCCTCAGCCCAGCCTGCACCCTCTCACAGTGGGACCCCTTGGGGGATGTCCACCTGATGGCTTAGGCCTGCACCCACCACTGCTGCTGTGCTCGCCAGCCATAAGCCTGACTTCTGGCTGAGCAATGCTTCCCCTGTGGGAAGCATTGACCACCAGGGGGCAACTCCTGCATTGAGCGTCTGCCCTCTGGTGGTCAGTGCGCTTCATTGCCAGCAGTTGTTCTGCTGTTTGGTGGATTTCCATATTAGGGTTTTATTATATAAGATTAGTTTCAGGTGTATAGCATACTGGTTAGCATTTATATAATTTATGAAGTGATACTCCTGATAAGTCTAGTCCTAACCTGGCACTGTACATAGTTATAGAATATTATTGACTATATCCTTAGGCTGTATTTTGCATCAGTGTGACTATTCTGTAACTACAAATTTTTACTTCTTAATCTCTTTACTTTTTTCACCCAGCCCTCCAATGACCCTTTCATCTAGCAATCCTCAGTTAGTTCTCTGTATCTATGAGTATGTTCTTGTTTTATTTTTTAAATTTATTTTTTATTGTTGACACTATTAAAGATGTCCCATCCCCCCTTTATCCACCTCCACCCAGCTCTCGTCCCCCCTCCTTTCTCTCTGGCCATCACCATGCTATTATCTGTGTCTATGGACCATCCATATATGTTCTTTTTGGCTAATCCCTTCATCTTCTTTCATCCAGTTCCAATCTCTCTCCTCCCCTCTGACAGCTGTCAGTCTGTTTCATGTATCCATGCCTCCATTTCTATTTTGTTCATCAATTTATTTTGTTCATTAGATTCCATATATAAGTGAGATCATATGGTATTTATCTTTCTCTGATTAGCTTATTTCACTTAGCATAATAATCTCCAAGTCCATCCAAGCTGTCACAATGTAGGAATTTCTTCTTTTTTTATGGACACATAGTATTTTTTGTTGTTGTTTATTTTGCTCTTTAGATTTGACATGTAAATGGAATCATATGGTACTCATCTCTCTTCATTTGACTTAGCATAATACCCTTTAGGCAATATTTCATTCTTTTTTATGGCCCAGTGGTATTCATTGCATGTATAAACGTACTGCATCTTCTTTCTTCATTTATCTACGAATGAACACCAAAGTTGCTTTCATATGTTGGCTATTGTAAGTTATGCTGCACTGAACATAGGGTTTTATATATCATTATGAGTGATTTTTTTTTAATTTCTTCAGCTAAATACGTAGCCATAAATTGCTGGGTCGTATGGCAGCTCAATTTTTAATTTTTTGAGGAATGACCATATTGTTTTCCATAATGGATGCACCAATTTACAATCCAATAAAAAATGGACAAAGGGCCTGAATAGATACTTCTCCAAAGAGGACATACAAATGGCCAGTAGACATATGAAAAAATGCTCACTGTCACTAATCATTAGAGATACAAATTAAAACTACAATAAGATATCACCTCACACCTGCCAAAATGTCTACCATCAATAAATCAACAAACACCAAGTGCTGGTGAGGATGTGGAGAAATGGGAACCCCAGTGTACTGCTGGTGGAAATAGACTGGTGAAGCCACTGTGGAAAACTGTGTGGAGTTTCCTCAAAAATTTGAAATTAAATTTGACCCAGTGATCTCACATCTGGGGACATATCCCAAAAATCCTGGAATACCAATCAGAAAGAATATATGCACCCTTATGTTCATAGCACTTATTTTAAATAGACAAAATTTAGAAACAGCCCAAGTGCACATCAGTAGATGAATAGGTAAGAAAGTTGTAATACATTTACACAATGGAATACTATGTGGGTATACAAAAGAAGGAACTTTTACCCTTTGTGACAGAATGGATGGATTATGCTAAGCAAAATAAACCAGGCAGAGAAAATTATCATATGATTTCTCTTACATATGGAATCTAATGAACAAAATAAACTGATGGACAGAGTAGGACCAGAGGCATGGATACATGGAACACAGTGACAGCTCTAAGAGGGGAGGGGGCTGGGGACTGGAAGAGATTAGCCAAAAAACATATGCATATATGCATACCCCATGGACACAACAATAATGTGGTAGAAGTGGCAGGGGCAGGGGCTAGGTGGATTGGGCAAAGGGGTACAGTTGTCATAGTGTCAAAATAAATTTAAAATAAATAAATAAAATACAAATAAATATCTTGATTGAAAAAAAAGAAAAGGTAAAATTGACAAACTTTTAGCCAAACTCATAAAGAGAAAGAGAGCCCAAATAAATAAAATCATCAATAAATAACGAACACCACAGAAATGCAAATAATCATTGAAGATTACTACTAGTAATTATCTGACAAAAACATTGACAATCTATAAGAAATGATAAATTCTAGAGGCATATAACCTTCCAGGCATATAAGACTGAACCATAGGAAAAAATAGAAAATTTAAAGAGCCCATTTAATAGAAATTATATTGTAACAGTAATATGTTTTTGAATACTAAGAAATACCAACAAATAAAGGTCAAGGGTCATTAATCTTTAGATGTGAATTTTATCAAACCTATAAAGAAGAATTAGTGTCCATCCTTCTTAATACTTCAAATAATTGAAGAAGAAGGGATACTTCTAGTCTCATTCTACAAAGTCAGAATTACCCTGATACCAAAACCAGACAAAGACATTACAAAAAAAGAAAGTGAGGGGTATATGGGTGCTGATTGGACTTACTATTTTGTATGAAGTAAATCTGAACATTAAAAAAGTTGGAGGCTAAAGAGCCCCCAAAAAAGGGAAAGAAAATTACCTGTCAATATCCTTGATGAACACACATGCAAAATTTCTCAACAAATTAGTAGTAAACTGGATTTAACAATACATTAGAATGGTTTACTATATACTATAACCAAGTGAGATTTATCTCACAGATACAGGAAAGGTGCAGCATTATAAATCAAACAATGGGATATATCACATTAAAAAAATACAGAATAAAACCATATTATCATCCAAATATATGCAGAAAAAGCATTTGACAAAACTCAGTATCCTTTTTAAAATACGTTCAACCAAGTGTTTATAGAAGGGTCATTACTCAACATAATATAAAGCATATACATGACAAACATATAGCTAATATCATACTTAATGGTGAAAAGCTAAAAGCTTTTCCTCTAAGATGAGGAAAAAGAAAAGAAAGCTCACTTTCACCACTTATCTAATCTAATAAAAGAGCAATATGCTAATTGTGTCACTCCACTACATCCCAAGCTATGCCCAACAGCCAATCAGAGTGACTATATGCAAATTAACCCAACCAAGAGGACGGCCAGCAGCCACAGACCTAGAGCAAACAGGAGGCTTCATTGCCCAGGCAATGGAGAAAGCTGCCTGCCTAGGCCGGCTATCACCTCCACTCAAGGCAACAAAGTTTCAATTATAGAAGCCACGGAGCTGGAGCAAACAGGAGGCTTTGTTGCCCTGGAGATGGAGGAAGCTGCCTGCCTAGGCAGAGTGCGGCCTTCGCTCAAGGCAACAAAGTTTCAATTATAGAAGATAAATAAACCCAATACCTGCTTCCAGCCAGCCTCTCTGGGAGCTTGGGTGCTGGGGGCTGTGGCCAGCCTGAAAACAGCCATCAGCCCTTCACCCAGACTGGCCAGGCACCCCAGCAGGGACCCCCATCCTGAAGGGGCTGTTGCCAGCCTGCAAACAGCCATCAGCCACTCAACCAGGTTGGCCAGACACCCCAACAGGACCCCCACTCCATGAAGGGTATGTGGCCAGCCTAAAAATGGCCTTCAGCCCCTCACCCAGGCTGGCCAGGCACCCCAGCAGGAACCCCTACCCTGAAGGGGGTGTGGACAGTCTGAAAACAGCCCTCAGCCTTCACACAGGCTGGCCAGGAACCCCAGCGGGACCCCACCCTGATCCGGGACAGCCTTCAGAACAAACCAGCAGGCATCCACCTATGCACCAAGGTTATCCTATATAACAAAAGGGTAATATGCAAATTGATCCTGACAGCAGAATCACTGGGAATGACTGGTCATTATGACACACACTGACCACCAGGGGACAGACGCTCAATGCAGGAGCTGCCCCTGGTGGTCAGTGCACTCCCACAAGGGGAGCTCTGCTCAGCCACAAGCCAGGCTGACAGCTTCCAGTACAGCAGTGATGGTGGGAGCCTCTCTCGCCTCCTTAGCAGTACTAAGGATGTCTGACTGCAGCTTAGACCTGCTCCCTGCTGGCAAGCGGACATCCCCTGAGGGCTCCCAGGCTGCCAGAGGGATGTATGACTGCCAGCTTAGGCCCAATTGCTCGGGGAGCGAGCCTAAGCCAGCAGATGGACATCCCCTGAGGGTTCCCAGACTGTGAGAGGGCACAGACTGTGCTGAGGGACCACCCCCCCGCCCCCCGAGTGCACAAATTTTTGTGCACCATGCCTCTAGTATTTAGCATAATATTGAATATCTTAGCCACAGCAGTCAGAAAGGGGGAAAAAGGCATCCAAATTAGAAAGGAAGAATAAAGGCATCATTATTCTAGAATAACAGAGTCATAAATGAAAGTATGTCAGAATTTTTATACCCTTGAAGATTTTTATATACTCTCTAGAACATCCATATTAACATATTTCTATTTTACCAAATCCATGCAATTTTTTCAAGTTAATTATAATTTTTAACTCTTAAAAACTTTGATTTTTTTAGTGACAAGTAAGTAAATAACATTTATCATATGAGAAAATACATTTTATAACTTCCAGAAACAGGCTTTTTCCCACTGAAAAATACACTTGCTTCTTTTTCTTTTTTCTTTTTATCTCTATTGTTGAAAGTATTACAGATGTTCCTCTTATTCCTCCCATTGAATCCCAGCACCCAGAAGCAGCCTTCCCACCAGGATTTTACCACCCTACTGTCTGTGTCCATAGCTTATGAATATATGTATACAAGTTCTTAGGTTAATGTCTTCCTGCTCTCCTCCCCCTTCCCTCTGAGATCACTCAGTGTATTTCATTTATTTATTTATTTATTTATTTATTTATTTATTTATAATAATTTTTGTGAGTTTATTTGAGCCAAACTGTCCACAATTGCCAGGAAGCAGAACCTAGTGTGTTTTTTAAAAAATATTTATTGTTGAAAATATTACATATGTCTGCTTTTCTCCCCATTGACCTATTCAAGCCTTCCCCTGCTTCCCACCCTGGGCCTTCACCACCCTATTGTCTGTGTCCATGGGTAATGCATATATGCATACAAGTTCTTTGGCTGATCTTTCATCACCCACCTTTCCTCTGAAGTTCAGTAGTTTGTTCCATGCATATATGTCTCTGGATGTGTTTTGTTCATCAGTTTATTTTGTTCATTATATTACACATAGGAATGAAATCATGTGATACTTATCTTTCTCTGAGTGGCTTATTTCACTTAGCATAATACTGTCCAGGTTCATCCATGTTGTTGCAAATAGTAAGGGTTCTTTATTTTTTACAACTGAGTAGTATTCTATTGTGTAAATGTACTACAACTTTTACTAGTATATTCACTCATCTGCTGATAGGCACTTGGGCTTTTCAAATCTTAGCTATTGTAAATTGAGCTGCTTTGACCATAGGGGTACATACACTCTTTCTGATTGGTGTTTCTGTTTTCTTGGAATATATTCCTAGAAGTGGGATCACTGGGTCAAATGGGAGTTCCATTTTTACTTTTTGAGGAAACTCCATCCTATTTTTCACAGTGGCTGCACCAGTCTGCATTATTAACAGCTGTATAGCAGAGTTCCATTTTCTCCACATGCTCATCAATCATTTGTTGATTTGTTGATTATAACCATTCTGACAGGTGTGAGGTGATACCTCATTGTCATTTTAATTTGCATCTCCAGGATGATTAGTGACTTTGAGAATCTCTATATATAAAAGCCTAAGTGACTGACCATTTGACCAGTAGCTATGAAGTGCACTAACCACCATGGGGCACAGGCATGGAAACATGGGACAGACTGATGAATCTCAGAGTGGGAGTGTGGGAAGAAATTAACCAAAGATCTTATATTCGTACTAG
The DNA here is from genome assembly GCA_004026665.1 of Murina feae. Taxonomy (NCBI): domain Eukaryota; kingdom Metazoa; phylum Chordata; class Mammalia; order Chiroptera; family Vespertilionidae; genus Murina; species Murina feae. The sequence continues at coordinate 16,415 of PVJC01028625.1, forward strand.
AGGCCCAGTGCATGGATTCCTGCACCAGTGGGGTTCCTTGGCCTGGCCTGTGGGAATCGGGCTGAAACAGGCAGGCTGAAAACTTCTGAGGGGTCCCAGATTGTGAGAGGGCACAGGCCAGGCTGAGGGACCCCACCAGTGCATGAATCCATGCATCTGGCCCCTAATATTTTCATATGTCTCTTGGCCTTCTGTATGTCCACTTTGGAGAAGTGTCTATCTAGGTCCTTTGACCATTTTTTAATTATATTGTTTGTCTCCCTTTTGTTAAGTTGTATGAGTTCCCTATATATTTTGCATTTTAAACCCTTGTCAGATGTATCGTTGGCAAATATGTTTTCCCATACAGTGGGCTCCCTGTTCATTTATTGATGGTTTCTTTTGCTGTGCAGAATCTTTTTATTTTTTATTTTTTTAAATATATTTTATTGGTTTTCCACAGAGAGGAAGGGAGTGGAAGAGAGAGTTAGAAACATCGATGAGAGAGAAACATCAATAAGCTGCCTCCTGCACACCTCCCACTGGGGATGTGCCTGCAATCAAGGCACATACCCTTGACTGAATCAAACCTGGGACCCCTCAGTCCACAGGCCGACTCTCTATCCACTGAGCCAAACCAGTTAGGACGTGTTTTATTTTGATATAGTCCCATTTATTTATTTCCTCCTTAGTTTTCTTTGCCCTAAGAGATATGTTGGTACTAGTAAACATATTTCTATGAGAGATATCTGAGATTTTGATGCCTATGGTTTCTTCTAAGATTTTTATGGTTTCATTACTTACATTTAAGTCTTTTATCCATTTGTAGTTTATTCTTGTGCATCGTGTAAGTTTGGTGATCTATGTTAGGTCGACAAAGAAGGAATGCACGAGGTCAGAATAGTGAGGGATTATGAATTTATTTGATCATCCGCACACCAGATGGCTAAGCCTGGATGGCTCCAGCACCCAGTGATGGGACTCAGCAGGGGTTTTGTTTGTTTGTTCGTTTTTTAGAAGTGGCAAGTAATTTCTTGTTGTTGCTTAAAATATGACAAAGAGTAGTACATATGTTCCCCTTTTTTTTCCACCTTGACCTTCCCCCGGCCACCTCTACCTCACAGAGTCTTGTGTCCATTGGTTATGCTTATATGGATGCATAAAAGTCCTTTGGTTGATCTCTTTCCCCTCTCCCCCCAACCCTCCCAGGCCTTCCTGCTGTAGTTTGACAGTCTGTTTAATGCTGCTCTGCTTCTGTATCTAATTTTTGTTTTTCAGTTTATAATGGTCTTTATTATCCATAAATGAGTGATATCATATGGTATTTTTCTTTTATTGATTGGCTTATTTCACTTAGCATAAGGCTCTCCAATTCCATCCATGCTGATGCAAATGGTAAAAATTCCTTCTTTTTTATAGCAGCATAGTATTCCATTGTGTAGATGTACCACAGTTTGCTAATCCATTCATCTGCTGATGGGCACTTAGGCTGTTTCCAAATCTTAGATATGGTGAATTGTGCTGCTATAAACATAGGGATGCATATATCCTTTCTGACTGGTGTTTCTGGCTTCTTGGGATATATTGCTAGAAGTGGGATCACTGGGTCAAATGGCAGTTCCATTTTTAAATTTTTGAGGAAACTCCATACTGTCTTCCATAGCGGTTGCACCAGTCTGCATTCCCACCAGCAGTGCACAAGGGTTCCTTTTTCTCCGCATTCTCTCCACTCTCCAGCACTTGTGGTTTGTTGATTTGTTGAAAATAGCCATTCTTACAGGTGTGAGATGGTACCTAATTGTTGTTTTGATTTGTATCTCTCAGATGATTAGTGACTTTGAGCATGTTTTCATATGTCTCTTGGCTTTCTGAATGTCTCTTTTGAAAAGTGCCTATTTAGGTCCTTTGCCAATTTTTTATTCCAGATGAATTTTTGGAGAGTTTGTTCTAGGTCTGTAAAATATGCCATTGGTATTTTGATGGGAAGTGTGTTGAATTTATACATTGCTTTGGGTATTATGGACATTTTAATGATATTGATTCTACCAATCCATGAACATGGTATGTTCTTCCATCTGTTTATGTCTTCCTCTATCTCTTTTTTCAACATCCTGTAGTTTTTGTAGTAAAGGTCTTTTACCTCTTTAGTTAAGTTTATTCCTAGGTATCTTAATTTTTTTGGTGCAATGGTAAATGGGATTGCTTTTTTAGTCTTTCTTTCTGTAAGTTCACTATTGGTGTATAGAAATGCCATAGATTTCTTGGTGTTAATTTTGCATCCTGCTACATTGCCGAATTCATTTATTAAGTTTAATAATTTTTTGATGGAGTCTTTAGGGTTTTTTATGTACAATATCATGTCCTCTGCAAATAAGGACAGTTTTACTTCTTGTTTTCCAATTTTGATGCCTTTTATTTCTTCTTCTTGTCTAATCGCAATGGCTAGTGCTTTCAGTACTGTGTCAAACAGGAGTGGCAAGAGTGGGCATCCCTGTCTTGTTCCTGTTCTAAGGGGAAGTGGTTTTAGTTTTTGCCCATTGAATATGATGTTGGCTGTGAGTCTATCATATATGTATTTTATTATGTTGAGGTATGATCCTTCTATTCCTACCTTGCTGAGAGATTTTATCAAAAGAGGGTGTTGGATTTTGTCAGATACTTTTTCTGCATCAATTGATATGACTAAGTAGTTTTTGTCTCTTAATTTGTTTATGTGATGTATCACATTTATTGACTTACAGGTATTGTACCATCCTTGCATCCATGGGATGAATCCTACTTTGTCATGGTGTATGATCTTTCTGATGTACTGCTGGATCCGATTTGCTAGGATTTTGTTGAGGATTTTGGCATCTATGTTCATGAGGGATATTTGCCTATAATTCTCTTTCATTGTGTTGTCTTTATCTGGTTTTGGTATTAGGGTAATGCTGGCTTCATAGAATGCGCTGTGAAGTGTTCCATCCTCTTAAATTTTTTGGAATAGTCTAAGGAGTATAGGTTTTAGTTATTCCTTGAATGTTTGGTAAAACTCCCCTATGAAGCTGTCTGGCCCTGGGCTTTTGTTTGCTGGGAGCTTTTTGATTACTGTTTCAATTTCTTCCATAGTTATTGGCCTATTGAGACTTAGATTCTTTCTGATTGATTTTTTCAATGTTTTATTTTTCTAGGAATATGTCCATTTTCTCTAGGTTGTTCCATTTAGTGGAATAGAGTTGTTCATAGTATTATTTAACAATCCTTTGTATTTCTGTGGGGTCTGTTGTTATTTCTCCTCTTTCATTTCTGATTTTGTTTATTAGGGTCCTCTCTCTTTGTTTCTTGGTGAGCCTGGCTAGAGGTTCATTAATCTTGTTTATCCTTTCAAAGAACCAGCTCTTGGTTTTATTGATCTTTTGTACTGTTTTTTTTTCTTTTTTTTTTCTCTCTGTGTCATTTATCTCTGCTGTGATCTTTATTATTTCCTTCCTTCTGCTTACATTGGGCTTTTCTTGTTGCTCTCTTTGGAAATCTTTGAGTTGTAGGGTTAGGTAATTTATTATCACTGTTTCTTGTTTTTTTTTGCAGTAGGCTTGTAGAGCTATGAACTTCCCTCTCAAGGCTGCTTTCACTGTGTCCCATAGATTTTGGATTGTTGTGTTTTCATTGTCATTTGTTGCCATGATGTTTTTTATTTCTTCTTTCATTTCTCTGGTAACCCAGTCATTGTTTAATAGCATGCTATTTAGTCTCTATGTGTTTGATTTTTTTAGATTGTTTTTATTGTAGTTGCTTTCCAGTTTTATGCCATTGTGATCTGAGAAGATGCTTGATATGATTTCTATCTTCTTGAATTTGAAGAGACTTTGCCTGTGACCCAATGTATGGTCTGTCTTTGAGAATGACCCATGTGCACTTGAGAAGAATGTATATCCTTTGGCTTGGGGTGAAATTTTCTGAAGATGTTAATTAAGTCCATCTGATCTAGTTAGTCATTTAGGATTGATGTTTCTTTGCTGATTTTTTGTTTAGAGGATTTGTCCAATGGTGATAGTGGGGTATTAAAGTCCCCAACTATGATTGTATTGCTGTCAATCTCTCCCTTGATATCCTCCAGAAGCTGTTTTTTTTTTTTTATGTTTTTGGATGCTCCTACATTGGGTGCCTGTATGTTTACCAGAGTTATATCTTCTTGTTGAATTGCTCCCTTTAGTATTATGAAGTGGCATTCCTTATCTCTTTTTATGTCCTTCACTTTGAGATCTAATTTGTCAGATATAAGTATTGCTACCCCAGCTTTTTTTTCCATTTCCATTTGCCTGTAAAACCTTTTTCCATCTCTTCACCATCAGTCTGTGTGTATCTTTTTTTCTGAGGTGGGTTTCCTGTAAACAGAAGATATGTGGGTCATGTTTTCTTATCCACTCAGTTACTCTATGTCTTTTGATTGGAGCATTTAATCCATTTACATTTAAAGTTATTATTGATAAATACTTGTTTGTCACCATTTTTATTCTTTACACCTTTGTTCTTTTTTCATTTCCTATTTTTTCTTTTTACAGCAGACCGTTTAACATTTCTTGCATTGCTGGTTTGGTACTAACAAACTCCCATAGTCCTTTTTTGTCTGTGAAGCTCCTGATTTCACCCTCATTTTTGATTGATAGCCTTACTGGGTGCAGTATTCTTGGATTCAGACCCTTCCTTTGCATGACTTTGTATATTTCAAAAATATGGAACGCTTCACGAATTTGCATGTCATCCTTGCTCAGGGGCCATGCTAATCTTCTCTATATCGTCCCAATTTTAGTATATGTGCTTCCAAAGCGAGCACTTCAGTGCTTTTTTGAAAAAAAAAATGTTTATTCAATGAATGAATGAATGAATGTAGTTCCACTTCCCAACCTGATGTATTAGTCAAGATGTCCCCAGTTTTGCTATAAAAGCAAACAATCCAAAATTTGATTGGTTCAAAATCACAAAGGTTTATCTCTTGCCCGTGGCATATATCCAACTACACATCAGCAGGAGGACTTTTTAATTATAGCCACTTAGGGATGCAGACTGGCAGATTAGCCAACATCTCAAACAATTCTGATCATTATGCCTGAAAAAAAAAGTTCTATGGAGAGTTTCACCACAGCAGGTAAGTGCTCTACCTTAGAAAGTACCAACATCAATTCCTTTCTCAAATACTTGGCCAGTCTCATGGTCCCAGTCAAGCACAAGGCATCCAGGAAAGAAAATCTACTATGTGCCTGAAAGGGGCAAGAATCAGAAATACCTGGTGAATAGCATTAATAACTATAATACCTTGTTAATTGGGACTAATGCATTGCTTCTCTCTTTAGACTCTGAGCACCCTGAAGATATTGACAAGCAACATTTCTGGTATATACTACTGCATAGCTATGAACAAGGTTGGCATTGATGAGAGAAGCATACATTTCTATGTCTCAGGTAAATTCTGAACTGGGGAGAATAAAGCAGACAAGGCTGGTCTTCTATGATGTGATTAGAGATGCATGAAAAATATACCTTTTCTCAGCCAGCTCAACTCCAGGACTGCGAAGCTGACTGAAAATCTGTATTATATAGCTCATTTTTTTGAGGTTAAGGCAGAATTTGGATGAAATGCAAATATCCTAGAAGGGGAAATGCATTTAATTAGTATAAAAGATTAACACCTTAACAAGAATCTGATTGTTATAATTTTCTTTTGTTTTTAGTTTAATTTATAATATTTCCAGCTTCCTCACATCATGATTTAATTTGCTTCTTTTAATGTATGGTTAAAATTAGGTTGTAGTCAATAATCTAGATGATAGATGATAGAATAAAATTTCAGGAATTTATATCTAAACTTGTGTAGGACTAAATTAATTTATTATAATTTTAATTTATTTACTTTTAAAATAAATTTATTGGGTGACATTAGATTAATAACATTATATACTTTTTGAGGGTAAAATTCTATGATATATCATCTGTATACTGCATTACATGACCACAACCTAAAATCAAATCATATTCTGTCACTAGAGACCTGGTGTAC